>WYDI02026143.1:0-115545 GCA_009867235.2 Psittacus erithacus
GCGCGGAGGGGCCGCCGCCGCCTGCCCCGCTCTGCCGCCCGCATCCCTCTGCGCGGGGGAAGCAGCAGGTCCCGGCCCGCCGCGTCACGTGCCGCCGCCGCGCCGCCCCCATTGGCCGAGCGGGATGCGGGGCTCGGCGGGCGGGGCTGATGCGCCCCGCAGCAGCGCCCGGGGCCGGGCCGGGCCGCGCCGCCGCCGGGAGGGGCAGGAGAGACGGGGCCGGGGCAGGAGAGATGGGACCCGGGCACTGCGCCAGAGCCCGCCACCCCCACCCCCAGGCCCAGGGCGACCCCAGCGCCGCGTCCCTGGTTGCGGGGCTAAGGGCATCCCCGACGGGGCGGGGGCTGCGCCGCTGCCCTCTCCTTCCTCCCTGCGTACCCATACGGGAGCGCGCATCGTCCCCCGGCCGGCGCGGAGCCGCAGGTGGCTGCAGGCTCACCTGGGAGCGCAGGCAGGCACATATATGACCCCTTATCCCCGCCGCACCACACACCCGGGCGCCGCTGAAGTTTCCTGGCCGCGCACCCCGCTGCCGGTGTTCAATCACGCGCGGATGCGACGTTAGGGAAATAAAACACTGTCACTACTGCGGGGTTTGGAGCGGGCACACGGCCGGCGAGGTGATGAGGGAGAGGAACGAGCGCAGCAGGGAAAGCAGGGATGAAGGAGACAGGGAGATCCTGACCAGCCTCGGCAGGCAGCGGCCAAGGGCTTGTCGGGCTGCGGCACCATCCCCGCGATGGAGCCGGAGGAAAAATGCACCATCACGGCAGCACGGAGGGCTGCTCTGCCCCCAACGCCCAGCGCACGCTCGGAGAGCGAGGGAGCCCCGCAGCAGCCGCCCTCCGCCTCCAGCCGGCGCTTTGCCACGGGGCTGCGGGCGCCGCCTTTCCCCACTGCGCCCTCCGCCGCGGATCCTCCTCCCTTCCTCCTCTACGGGGCTTTAGTTTTAAGAGGCGGCGGCCCGCCCGGCCGGGACTCCCCCACCCCTCCGGGGCGGCGGGACACAGCAGCAGCGTCCCCACACCCCCTCCCGGCCGCTGCTCGGAGCCGCTCTTCCCAGCCCCTTTCCCAGCCCCGCCGCAGTAGTGAGGGCTGCTCAGCCTCGTCCCCACGGCCGCTCGCCGCCGGACACACACCGGCCAGGTAAACGGGACCTGCTCACCACCTGCCCGGCACCTAACGCGCGGCCGTGCCGGCGGCAGGATGGAGCGGCTGTCGCGGCAAGGGCGCGTTAGACCGGAAAATAAGAGAAAACCCGATGAATTGGTCCAGACAGCAGCAGGGAAGCTCTGTCCAGCCACGGGTGCTCCGTGCCCGCAAACGCAGGCTGCCCTGCGCTGGGGCCGGCGGCGGAGCTGCCGGACCCGTCCCGTCCCGACGGGCAGGACCGCGGGGCTCGCGGCGGGCGCCTGGCCTCTCCTCTGTCCACCCATCTCCCGCTGCGAGCGCAGCTCGGAACGCCCGAGGGCTCCGGCAGCGGCAGCAGCGACCCCCGGGCGGGCAGGGGCGAGCCCCGAGGGTGGCGGGAATGGATGCGGCTTCCACGCGGGCCTGGAGCCACAGGGATGCCAGTGAGGAAGCCCTGCTGGATACGTGCTTCTCCCGAAAGTATGACCTCTTCCTTCGACCCCCACGTTAGAGACTCAGGAGTCGCTCTTAAAAAAATACTGCCTGACATAGTTGATGCAACCACGCTTTGAGGGGACTACACAAATGCATACAGCAGTGCTAGCGCTTAGTGTCCCTTCATATGGAGGTCCTTTTGTACTCGGAACACAAGGAATATTTTATGCTCGTATAATTCCTATCCAGCTTTTCCATAAGCTGTAGGACAGGTTTTCTGCTGCCTCCTTTCTGCCCCAGACATCTAGCCCTGCTCCCTGCTCTGCCCCTCTGCTGCTAACTGTATTGACCTCATCTACCCACCTGTAGTCCAGAAGCCTTCACTACAATTAAAGGTTATCAATTTGTACATTCCAATATGTGCTAAGGCTCTGATGAAGATCCACGCAAATCCCTGTGCCTACTGTTTCCTATTGACTTATCAAGCCCTAAGCAGCACCTAGCAGAAAGGAAAGACTAATTTTTACTGCCTGCTAGTGGTTGCACTAAATCTTATCCTTCACCTTCCATAGGCTTACGACGAATCTGCCAGCTGAGCACCTGGTGCCAGATCAATTTTTTCCCTTTGCTTTAGCTCTTTATTCACTTTTTCATGCCATTGACTTATGCCATTTACTATCACATTCTTTCTATTTCCTCTTCCCTTTCTGTTTCAAACTTGTTTCTTCTCTCTCATATTCATTATTTGTTGTTTGCTGAAACTCAGCTCTTTGCTTGGCTGATCACTAAGGTGCTTACAAATAAAAAACCATTGTGGCTGGCCAGGAACCAGAGTCACACAGCCTCGCCAGGCGAACAACCTGCTCTCTTTTCCTTTCCTTTTGCTTCCCCCTTGTTTCTTCTTCACACTTCCCTGGTTCCTCTGTGTGGTCTCACTACTCTATTTTCCCCTGGTTGCAATTACCATGGTCCACAGTTTCTATTCTCATTCTATTTTAGTTCTTTACCTCCTTTGTTCTTCCACCCCAAACCCCTTTTATGTCCACATAGTTAAGATCATAAAGGCACCACTGGACTCCTTATTTTTAGGCCAGTCTAACCAGACCATACAGGGAATGAATCTGTTAGGCCAGTCTTTCCTAGTCTCACAGCCAGACCCTCTCTGATCAGTCTCTCCTGTTACTATAACTCATGCTCCAGATGATACCACAAGTGTATCCAGCATTCACAGAATATCATTAAATAGAGCAGCAGAAGCCTGGCTATGGCTCGTGTTCTCCCCAGAGTGCCATATAACACCACAGCAACCGACTTGCAGGCACACGGTTCTGACTTAAATTTACCCTGCTTTATTTTCAGCCACTTAGACAAAGTTCAGGCACTGCCTGGGGAGACAAAGGAGCCCCTCTATTTTTATACTTGTTTTCTGACTTTGGAATAGGGAAGCTCCACCAGAGGTCCTGTAATTGTCACACCATGGTGCTTGAACTGTGAACCTGAAACTGAAGGGCAATCCGCTTAAGGCACAGTATTACGGTTTTTTCTGTGACTAACACTGGGACTTACTTTAAAAAGATTTTCCTTGTTGATATGAAAACTTCACTTATAAAAACATTTTTATGATAAAAATACACCTGTCTGTTCCAAAAGGGACAGCTAGACCCACGAGCCCCATTTTTCCATTACTCTCTCTAGCAATTTCTTTTGAATTATAGAGACGGAGATAATAATCATTTTTTCATGTAGTTCCTTGCTCCAAAGCATGCTTTCTTCTGCCCTATTAATGTGACATTGCACACACAATCTCTTGGTAACATGTTATTCCCATATACTTCAACACTTAGGTTAGTTGACACCTCCATTCTTGTACTCCCTAATGTTCCCATCCCATCTTACTGCTACACAAAAACTGCTTCTTGCAAACTATGCAACAGGTTCACCACCATGCAGGCAGCATTATGCTGTCTTGATGTACAATTTGTAACTAGCATCTGCTCAGCAAGATCCTGAGGTTATGACACATGTGCCTTGGCTCCCTGTTCTCCATGCCCAAGCCAAGTACCACAGACAGTTCCTTGTGGCTATATGTTTGGCTTCAGTACCAGATAAGCAGCAAAAGCAACCAGAATCCTTCTTGGAAGGGTTCTTCTACTACATGATGAGGGGAGACTACATCTTGACTATTAAACCCACTACTTGTGGAGCTTTTCTGAACCTGCACAGATTTGAGATGCTTATGCTACAAGAAACAGACAGATGGGAGGTGTCAAGGGCAGCTGATCCATGTGATCATGCCACATGTACCAGTGCTTGGAGGAGATCATCTGTCAGATGAAAAGCAGCTGGTCAAGATGTTTGAGGTGTTCTGAAGATCTCAAAGCGAGGGCAGGATCTGCCCTGGCTGTGCACTGCACTCCTCTGCTTGGACTGGGCAGCAGTAGCTGGCAGCTGAGGCCTGGGGCCAGACTGCACCTGATCCCAGTCCCACGTAGCCACATCTATGAGTAATGCCTTCTGTTCCTGTGCTTGGCTGGGAGATGGTGTACTAGCGATGAATTATACAACCTCAGTTATTCACACTTGTGTTATATCTTGGCTGGGCTGCTCTTGGAAGCCTGCAGTTTCCAAAAAGTTTCCTCAGAACTTGGGAGAAGCCAAATGGTACAGATGGGTGTAGCAAAACCTCCTCAGCAATAGAATCTATGGGTACACAACACCCGTTCTCTTTCTGCTCTGCCTACCCAAAGATTAAGTTTGTGAATCCTTCTTAAAACATTTTATGGCTCGTGTTGATGTTTCTAAAGGCCTTAGGAAGGTGACCATGATCAAGAATACCAGCAAAGAAAAGGCTTCTTACAGTCCAGATAATATTTATCAACAACATTTTCCTCAAGTCAGCACTAGAAGTACCAGATAAGGCTCCAGAACAAAGCTGAGAACAATCCCACCATATGCACAAGAGACATCTGAGTAAGCCTCTTCACCACTAACACCATGGTGCAATATGTTTATGAAACACACATGTACAGAATTAATAAGAAGTTCACTTTACACAGTTTGTGAGAGAATGAGAGCCACACCACCTGCATGAGTTACTGTGCAAGATACCACCACCACTGCTAGTCCCTATTAAAGTCCTAGCTAACAAGAACGGAGTGTAGGGGTCACCTATTTTCAATGGCAATTCCTCTTGACAAAAGAGCAGGTTTGATTCCAAAGACCCCATCAGAAAGGGCTTGGGAGCCCAGTTGCCAGTTAGAAGACCTAACATAAGAGGAAAGGATGTCACCTATTCCCCACAAAAGTCCAGCTTACAACGGACTGTATAATACTCACCTGTATGACTTGCTCTGTGTGAAGCTGGAGTTTCTCCCCACCATGGAAGAACAATGCTTATTTCAGGTCTGTGTATTTTCAGGCCTGTTTTGACCAGAAGTTGGCAGACTGAGCCTACACACATGTTCCTGTCAGAAGTTTGTGAATCTCAAGCAGATTTTATGATCATCTATTTTTCATGTGCGCAGGAAAAGTACACATGGCTTCACTCGAACACACAGGCAGCAGGGTACTCTTTGCCTACATGCAATTTTACAGATTTCATGTAGCTTTCAGCTAAGTTACGTATCTCAATGCAAAGTATACCACTCTTGGATATCACATGGATTTTTAATGCTCCGAGGGATCCTTTGGGTCTATAAACAACAAGTAGATAACATTCATCTACATACTGTCAGGCTTTTTTTCCCCTTGTGAGAGAAATATGGCTCTTATTTGTCACTTGAACTAGTGTGTAATCCAAGTACAATTCATGGACAGTTATGAGAAAAATGTGCTGTATTTTTCATTGTAATTAACTGCTTCAGAGCAAGACTTCTCATGTATAAAGATGAAGAAAGGTCTCAGCTTTTACTGAAAGACAACTTGCCTTTCAGCAATGTGTCTCACGCTTTGAGTTTTGACTGAAACATTCCACTACTTTGGTGACCTGTTATGCCAAAAAAGCTGGCTTGAGTTACGCTTTACTTTTAACTGAATGTGCCGGCACATGCCAAGAAACAGAACAAAGTATTGCAATATATACTGGAACGTTATTTTGTGCTGCTCCACACATGAAATTGATGTCAGAAAAAACTGCACAAAGGGCATGGAAAATGCAAATAAATACTGTGATCCTCTTACCTTCAGTTTTAAATAGATGGATTGAAATACATGGATCCTAAAGATTTATGCAGCCATTTATAGTCCATTCTGGAGTTTTAACATTTCATGCAGCTTGTAGGAGGGAGTGTATTATTTATATAAAGTCATGGTTATTCAGCAGTGTTTATTCCTGAAGAGCAACAAAACATCTTCAAGGGAGAAGAAATTCGTAACTCTGGTTTATTATCAGGGTTAGCCAACTTAACAGTCTTGTTTCATGGCTAAATTACAAAGAGCTTTGCTCTCACAAGCACCTTTGTAGCACTGGACATTCTGCTATCAGCAGTAGAAATCATCTCCATCTCTCAGGACAGACAGCACTACAATGGATTAAGTGGCTTGACAGCTCTTCAAAGAGTCAGATACAGAAAGAGGCGGTGGTTGGGGGACCCTTTACTGTTGTGGAGATACTTGATCTTTATTTTTGCAGCTCTTTTCCCAGCACGGTACTGAATGGAGATACAGAACTGGGGCCTGCAAGGAGAAATCCCACATTCACTGAGAAAATTTCTGTGTGACATCAGTTTCTTTGCCATACAAACTACTTCCTCTGTCTGAAGCAGTGTAACATCCATCTCATTTTCCTTCCCTGTGCTTGGGCTCTTTCACTTAAGAGTTCTTTTTAAGACAAAGAGCATAAAAGTGTTTTAATATGAAAGAGTAAGTGCAGCCCTTGCATATCATTGGTCTTTCTAGCTACTTTGCCTCATTGGAATTACACTGCTTGCTTTTTTTCTTAGCAGGCAATAAAACTGCTCCAATGAAAAAGAAACCCTGGAGACACCAACCAGCATTTTCAAATGGCATTCCTCAGTCAGTTTCTAGATTCATCTTTCATGAACATTTTGCAGAAGTTGCATTCAGCTCTGCCCAACTGACCACATAGTAATGCTTCTACCTAGATGTGATTCCCGCAAACCACCAAGGGGAATTAATACTTTAACTGAACAAATCCCAGTCAGTCTGAGGTACCCACTCTTGCCTCCACACAGCAATGCTGTCAACAGAAACGCCTGAACTGTGTCAATCTGCAGAACAGAGAGGGCTCAACCACAGACAAAGGTAGTACTGCTCAACATGCAGATGTGTGAGCCATTTCTGCTGTTCAGTAGACCCTCGAGGACAGGTAGATAGCACTGCCCAGCTGTTTAACAGATGCAGTGAAGGAGGAGTGCTGGTTCTTGCGAGGGAGGATCCCCTGACATGTAGCTAAGAGTAGGAGATCAGAACAAGGTTGCAGTGGTGTTCTCCTTGGACTCTCACACGTGGCTGGAGGCTGGGACTGCTCAGGGACAAGAGCTAGTGTCTGTGCGATTAACAGATCCTGATAGATTTTCTTTCCATGAATCTCCCATGAACCACACAAACATATGGTAGTCAGGATGACCTGTGGTCATGAGCTTCATGTACTGTGTGAGAAGATAACTTTCTTCAACTTGGCACCTGCTAACATCATTTGATACTTCTACTTCATGCATTATAAAACAATAAACAAACATTTTGTATTCAGCACCTTGTGCCAGCCCATGTCTGTAAGCCCCACTCCATGTCTCTCTCCTAGTATATTGCTAAATCATTCTAACAGATAACAGTCTGTCCATGCTTTCCTTTTCCATACAGAAGGAGATCTAGCATCTCTGCCTTTACTTATAAGAAGCACCAATGTCTGATCACTGTGTGTACTGCCAGTATGAACATCCCTGCTGCAGTAAACGAGCACATGGTGTGGGTACCACAGCGTGTACAGTGACAACACGCAAGGCTTTTGGGAACAAAGGACACTTGTATTCCCCAGACAAACATCAAGATATCATAGAATGATTTAGATTGGAAGGGACCTTAAAGATCATCTAGTTCCAACCCCCTTGCCAGGGGCAGAAATACTTTCCACTAGGCCACATTGGTCAAAACCCCACTAATCTGGAATCTAAACTTCAGCTACTCTGTCATGGTATCATGTCTAAGTAAGTGACTACATCAGAATGGTGGCGTAGTCCTGTGCTCTAAGCAGTGAAAGGCTGATGGGCAGCCTTCATCTAGCTTGTCTCAGGTCAGAGAATGAAGGATCTTAGGAACATTTCTGATTGCTCTTGGGAATGGGACATGAATTAAAATAAAGTATAACAGAAGAAGTGCTAAGACTGTTGAAAGCTTTGCATAAGAAGGATTCTCACAAGGATCAGAAGTCAGTATCCTTAGCAATTTCTTACACAGACACACACAAAACCACGTATGGGCATTATGAAATCAGATTCCATATCTGGAAGGGGAAGGCCCAGAAGAGGTATAGTTCTGAAAACAGATCATTTGGCATTTTCTGTCTAAGAACCTGAAAGGGATGTTTAGTCAATACTGACATTGTACACAACAGACTATCAACAGCTAGCACAAAGGTGATGTTCTGAGGACCATTTAATGTATAGCACCAATATTTCTCCAGGTATAGTACTTTATCAAGCCACACTAATGTTGTATCTGATTTGCAAGCTACCATGCATATATTTACCTTTACCTTAACTTGTCACACATATATTTATCTTTACCTAAATTAATATTGTTTCCCATTAAATGTATAGCAGTAACACTTCTCCAGGTACAGTATTCTATCAAGCCATACTAATCTCCTATTGATTTGCAAGCTACCATGCATATATTTAACACCTTAAATGAAACAAAAAAGCATTACAGAGAAGCATTGTTGAAACCTGAAAACATTTCACTCCCTATCATGTAATTAATTTTTTATTCAAAATGTCATTTCTTGTGCATGATAGAAACATTTTTTATGATCAGTCAGGCAAAAGTAACTATCATTTGGAAATTATTTGAAGGCATATCGACTCAAAACACTAAAAAAAAATACACGAAGATGCTTCACTAACTAAAACATCGATGTAAAATGATACATATAAATGGCAACTTAAAAAAACCCACAAAACCAAAAGACTTGTCAAGTACATCAAGTAAAGCTCTGTAATACTAGAGAGACCCTTGCTGCCTTAAATGGAAAGTTTAATAGCTTCCATTTAAAGAAAGAGAAATTAAAGGCAAAGTGCAGTCCTAAATACCACTCCTATCTACTCTGAAAGCAGCAGCACAGATTGGTTTTTCATAGGTCTGTGACACACATAAACAGAAAATATCCCGGGAACTCACTGCCTAGCACATGAACATAAAACCGGCTTTTGCATCAACTAATACTGGGAGACTGAACTGAAGATGAGTGAGATGTCTTTGCACTTGTTAGACCTGCAAAATTACTTGTCCCTCTCTGCAGCCTCTCAGCTGTGTTTTTCCTCTGCTGATGATCCGTGTCTTTGCTGCCCCATTCCACTCCCAGCCCCTGTCCTATGAGGTTTAGAGGCACAGCATGTACCCTCCTATTTGATGGTCCCATGCCTCTGGGAGAAGCGTGAACTCTGGCACAAGAAGCTGGCTTGGTTGCCTGTCCACTCTCCTAATAGGGGTTCTCAATCCCAGCAGGGTGGGCTAGGAAGAAGCAGGATACAACAAGCAAGGGCTTTTGCTTCCTATGGGAATGGCACACTCCGGCCAGAATATAGCTCACCACTTATTTTTCCTTTGCTTCGTAAAATATGCTACCACTTTGGAGCAAGGCAATAACTATTAATCACCATGCAGCAGTTAGGAAAAGTTCTCTGCAGCCCCATGTCCTGCATTAGTCTTGCTGTATGCCTGTGGGCAAGGCATGGAGGAGTCTGGTGGTAGAAGGTCTCCAAGAAATCCCCTGCAGATGATTTATGAACTTAGACTGCTTTAAATAGCTCTTATTCATATCATAGCAGGAAGATGTAAAATCTGCTACATGTCAGCTCTGTAACTGAGAAGGGTGCGTGGATATATATAATACATGGATAATAGATAAGGTGCCAGTAGATGGCTCTCAAGATATGAGGCCTGTGGCTTTCATACAACTGAGACAACTTCTTGGTTATTGAGTAATAGCTGCTTTTGCGCATGCCAGAAAGAAAGTAACCACTCAAGCTGTATTTTGGGAAGGTGACAGGACAGAGAGTGCATGAAACTGGGGTACTTTTTCTCTAGACATGCCCCAAAAAGTATCAATGTTCTTAGCTTAGTTATTTTTTATAATTCAAGGCAAAAATGCAATTCCTTTTCAGTGAAGCATGCTTGAAATTCTCCTTTAATTATTTAAGCGAGGTTTAAGGGCTGTTTAAGCAGGCTGGGAAAAGCTGAGAGAATACTTCTGCAATACCTCTGTTTCTGTGCAAGAAGAGGTATCGCCAGTCTCAGTAGAGTTACGAAGTTAATAAGTTAGATTTTCTTAACTAAATAGTTGAGCTATGTCTACTTAGAGTTGATTTTCTCAAGCATATGTAAACTAACACCCCTAAGGGGAGGGGGATCCAGGAGGGAACCTCACAGTTAATTCTACAGAGGATTAAAATGAATTTTTAGTATTGAATGAGTGCAGTAGATACAACTTAATTGCCATTTGAGGAGAGGGAGAGGTTTCATTCTCAATTTGGGCAGTGATTTATATACCAAGCCTAAATTTTGCGAATTGAGTAAAGATAGATAACAAAAGCAATCAAATTCTTCCAGCTATTTAATCATTCCTAAAGCAAGGGAGAGGATTTGTACAACATAACGTTATTCAGACAGCTGGCCATGTAGTATCTGAACTAGAAATTCTGCTTGAAAAATTATTCAGATTTTAATTAAATTTGTTTCTGTCAATGCTTTAAAAGCAATTTCTCCATGTAGCATGTCCTGAGGCCTATGCCACCCAACTGTAATATATTTTCCTGGTCAGCAACCCCAGTCTATATTTATTATACTCCTTCTGTTTCTTGGCTTCATGGCAGGGACAACCAGAGTGATTGCTGACTAAATAATTAGCCAAGGGAACACTTCCTCTGTGTGTATCAGTATTCATTAGGCTACTGAGAAATTGTAACTTACTTTCATAATCTCTTTCCCTATAGGTACCTGGCACTTTCCAGGAGCAAAGTAGGGAGAAAATGTAATTGCTAAAAGCTCACACACTTGTTATTAGACTAATTATACCTTTTTCTCTCAATCTTGCCTAATAAAGGCAGCTACGGAACTGAAGGTGTAGAGCTGCTGCTTCCCATTATAAGAGCAAGGAGAAGTATACGCTTGTAGTATTTTACCCCCATCAAGCATTAGTGGGAGTCTGTAGAATGTTACAGTATTATATAATACAGTGGAATAGTATAATAAACAATATAGTATTACTGTCATACACAGCGTGCCAAAACCACATACACAGCCACAAGCAAAGTAAGGGTGAAGGCAAGGGGCATGTACTGATGCAACCCATGGTTAGGAGTCCCCTGAGTGAGCTGCCTTCCTTCTGTGTCCTTTAGAGGGACAACACTTCCCAGTTTCTGGTCCTGCTTCTAAAACTGTCTCTCTTTGTGTATGTCTTTCCTCTTGCTCCCTCCTACTCCACTCATACCACAGGTTACAAAGGGAATTTAAGGAAAGTAGCTTGTTAGTTTTGTCAGGTAAGTTAGGCGTCCTGCCTGTTTTGCATGAAGGTACTTTTCATATTTCAGCCTGTTTCTACAGAAAGGATGAACTTTAGCTGAGAAGCTGAGCTGAGGTGAACTAGGATCAAATTGCTTCTTTTTGGTTTTTGCACTTGTGCTCTTTACAGAAAATGAATATCACTCAGCCCATGATACTCTCCAAAACCTTGCATGAAACTCTGCTCTCAGGTTTAACAAAGGACTCTTGAACTTAAAATACCTCAATGTAAATTACCTCCATTAACTACAGCCTTTAACATGTTAATAGGGGTACCATAAGCTTTGGAAGCCATGTAAAACAGCTTCCATTCTTCCACAAGGTCATAATTTCTCTTTTTTTTTTGCCCATAATTCTTCCCATATAAGAAGACTGGTATTAGCATTGGTGAAAAGTTGGATGACATTCTGATCCCACCAAAATCAATACGAGTTAGTTATTTCAGTTAGCCAGGATTTTTCCATCAGCTTTCATGACTAACATAGTTACTCCTTGATTTACATACTATTATCTCCTTATGAACTTTGGAGAATACTGTGCTCATTTCTTTTTATTACAGCACTAAAAACTATTAAAGAAAAGCTCACCTTGAAGTGTAGAAGACAAGGTGGTAGTTCTGCAGATACGGACTAATGAATTCATGGGTTCCCCTACAGAACTGTTCTGGTAGTGGTAAGGGTATTTTTTAACAGAAATTTGATAAAAAGGAAACATAGAGTTTCGCTTGTTATGCTCCTCATTTTACGGATCTGTGCCTTGATTCAATCCCCATTCTGAACATCTGGTGTGCCTTAAAAAGAAGATTCTTCCGCATGGAGCCTGGTTCTTGATTTCCTCAGCTATTATTGATTGCATTGTTTGGGCTTTAGAAGCGACTGATGAACCAGTCTGGATAATCTAAAAAATAAACTTAATCTAAAACTAATGCAAACTGAGCAGCACAGAAGGTTTAGAAAAGCCTACCTAGCAGCCAAGTAAAACCCTTTCATTTACCTTGGTACTTCCCGAATCTAGCTCTGAACAGATATGGAATCACAAGGAAAAGAAACAAGTACTTTCTTGAGTGACCAGAAGGCAGAAATTCACAAGACTACTTGAAAAAGATTGTCCGAGCAATGTTTTGGGATCAGAGTGGTTGGAACTCCCTGACACTGTTCAGTGCCTGCCCTCTTCAGTCTGCTGACCCTCTGGAAGTCATCGCATCCCAGTTACACCTGACACCAAGGGAAACATAAAACAGCAGGAAAAGCTCATTCTGTGAGCACATGGACCCTGTCTCAGTTGCCTGGTGGCATCAGTAAGTTTCAGCCCTTGTTTTGAGAATGGTGCCTATTACCCACACTTAAACCAAAGCATCTTTTTTAATTTAAATGATGACTGCCTTAATAGCTTACCGCTTGAAATGTTCTTTGATACTGAGGCATAACACTTTCCAACTGTGCACAATCAAATATAAGGGGCCTGTTAATGCTGCATGCTGGCACAAACCGTACTTGGGAGATAAAAAGGTGATTAGCACCTTCTAAGCTCGATCCAAAGAGAAAGCAAAAACAATCTGGATCAGATATGAACATTGCATACAAAATTCTTTAGCATCCCATCTTCATAGTCCAGGTTAGTACCAATGGCTTCAGCAAATGAAGCAAAATAATCACAAAGTCAAGGTTTTCAAGAGTGCGACAAGCAGAACTATTGGGAACAGCAGTGCTGCTTTTAGACCACTCGTTGAATGTGGTGTCATAACACGAATCCTCAAGAGCTCACAAACCCAGATGCAGTATTTTTTCTGTAGACTTCCAGTAATGGACACTGACTGTATGCAGGGATAGGCGACACTTGCATTAGGTGTTGTACAGCAGACTTGGCAGCACTGGGGATTCTGCACACCTTGAGCTGCCCACCACCACTCACCTGAGTCATATATGCCTGACTATAGCTGACCCAAATGGGTGGAAAGCTGTGGCTAGATCTAAACTCAGGAATGCTTCCCAAATCTGGGTTCAAATGTACTTTCTGACTTCACACCAGGGGACGACTTGTGCTCTCCTGTGCCAGGAAGTTCTGCAGCAAGTGTGATGTGGTGGCCATGAGGGCTGGTGGTGTGGGCTGGCTGGGTTCCTGGCACAAATCAGCAGCGACCAAGTATATGCATGAGCCTATGGAGGGGTAACAGAGCCAAGACTACTTATCTAAACAATCCCCACCCGCGAGAGATGGTGCTCCAGAGGCAGATGCTCTATTGCATTCTGTAAACAATATGTTTGTTAAAGACCATCAATAGGATTTCTGGAAAACGTACAAAACAAAAGCAAAATTACAACATTGCTGTATGTACTGACAAAGCATGAAGATACATCAGCATTAAGGAAATAGCTAGCTTGGGGTTTTCAATTGCAATTACCACATACTCTCTCTGTGATACCTAGGAGACCCATAGCACATTACAGAATTTTGTTAATTACTAAGTAAGTGAAGAAAGAGAAGAAAAAAATACTGTGACCAAAATATACATTGCGTGTTGACTCAGAGAACTGTATTTCAGGTTTAATAATTTCTCATTCCCTTTAACAGGCTACGCTGTATTTTATAAAAAGTAATGAAACAGGAATACAGAGGAAATCACTTCACCCTCTGTCACTTGATCTATGTTGAGAAATGGGAAGGAGTGGTTTGTCTTCCCCTTACCCTATTTATAAAATGTGCAGTTTGGCAAAGAGTAGATTAGCAAGAATACAGACTTTTCTATGTTGTTATTTATTATGCAACAGTGGACAAAATGGTAACTGGTGTTTGATGTTAAGAGAGTCTTCCCCGGTAATACCCTCAGAAAGCAATCACAGGCACACTGAAAACGATGACAATCATTGTCCCATCAATTTCAGCAGTTCAAACCAGCAGAAGTTGCTTGACTTGTAGAATGATAATGAGATCATCTCTGTATTCCTAGAAAAGCCAAGTCACTCAAATCGGGGCTTCCACTGGTACTACATAAGCTATTAATGAAATCATCGTTGGATCACATCTAACTGGAGGAATAACCACAACAAAACTAACTTGTCATTAGAAATTATTTAACCTTGTTGCAATACACTTACGCATCTGCAACCTTAGGCTGTTTTGAGTGTATGTGCCCAGTTGGGCTACGTAATTTCATAGAAGTGCACTGTGAAAACTTTAGGGAAAAAAGCTTCATACAGAACTTTAAACAAAGAAAAAGTAACAAGTTCTGGTGTGTGCTTTCTTTGTAGAGGCTTTAATCATTTTCAGTTATTACTTATTTTCAGCATAGATAACTACTGCCACATCTGCACTCTTGAAATCAGAGATGTCAAGCAGCTTCATGGTACAGTGAGGAGGTCAGGTCTCAGCTTTGTTTCCAAGGGAAACAGGGCTTGTGTGATCCCATTGATTAGGAGCATGCAACTCTTTCCTCCCACATCCACCATTTATTTAATTGGCTGCTTTCAACCAAACTAGAGAGTCACAGATTTCTCAAAAGTAATAAAATTCCTACCAGTTTCACTGAAGTAGGCAAGTAAGAAAAGGACAGAGATCTTAGACATGTGCATTTTAACATACACCAAAGGACCTCAAGCTGAGACCCCTAAATAATCCCAACAACAGGTAAAATCCATTTGAAACTTTGTCAAAGGTCATTAGAGAGAAGTTAGACACCAGTAGACAAAAATCTAGTACTGATGCTCTTAGAGGTTGTATACAGAAAGACCTCAAAAGCTGAGCCATATTTGGCATCTTCTGAGTTCAAGACATACTACCAGACTCCTCTGGACTTAACACAATCAGCAGTGTAGGAATAGCAAAGGCATAACATCCTACAGCCATGCAAATTATGCTGTTCCTCAAAAGTACCCTGAGACATCAGGAAGTCATAGAAAAGACTTGCTTTGGTGAATCTTTACATGCTGCTATCGGCTGCTGTATTTTGCCTTGTATTTTGCATGAATGCCTGATGTGTTGAAAGGGTAGCCCAAAGTTAGGACATGGTCCTAAAATTTGGAGAGATTAGTTCTCTACTACACATGTCCAGGTGATTTTAGTACCATTGTACAAATCCTCATCCATATAATGAGGGTGATGGCCTGTGTAAAGCAGCACACTACAGATAGTACGCACACACAGCGTGGAGACAAAAAAAAGGGCATCTCTAAGGCAAAGATAAGATACCTAAGCCTGAAGAAAGCCGGGAAATTATCATGCAGGCCTTTTCTCCCACTTTTACAATATCCTATCTTTCAGATTTTGGCCATGTTATTTTTCACACATCTTATTTCTCATCCTTATATACTCTGCCACCAATTATTTCCTTCCAGATGATTCAATATGAGATCAGCTTGGGAAGCACTAGAGGAACAGCTCATAGCTGCAGATTGAGACTTTAGGAAAAGAGTCCAAAGTATCTGAAAGAGCTGCCATCCAAGAACAGTTGATAGACTTCTGGAAGCAAACTGTATTTCAGAAAACCAGTACTCTGCCTACAGTTTGATTTGCATCCATCACTGACTGCTATGGTACATGCACAGTAACTCTTCCCTTGAGACTTACTCATTATAAAATTAAACTTCCCAAATCTTAAAAATTTAAACAGGTCTCCAAATAAAAGCATCACAAGTTGGGGAGGCGAGAGGCGGCAAAAGGAGGGAAATAAAGATGTGGCAATCACCTATTAAGAGCCATAGACACAGAGCATGGCATCTAATCCACTAATCCCCAACAGCAGGAGAAAAGTCATTACTTGTAAACAAGCACAGATCTTCCTAAGCCCCTGTGTCCTTTCATAGCTACACTCACTTTTCACGTACTATGTTTTCAGGGACAGGATGCAAGAGCAGAGCAGAGGTCGCTTTTCTGATCGGACGCACACGCTACAAATATATATATATCTTCAAAAGTATAGTGTATAGCTTTTTTTCTTTCCCCTACCAATTCATTAATTTTTCTTTAAAGCTCAACTTAACACTAATGGGTGCAAATTCTGCTCTATTTAGGACCATCTTTTTAATTTTCTCTTTACTTTTTGCTATTCTCAAACCATCTCCCTTTCTGGGGGGAAAAAAATCTGAAATGTCAAATGCTTCAGTAAGGTGACTTCTGTTTATTTCATCTAGATGGAATGAAAGAACTACCCATTTCATATACAGTAGGCAGTCCAGGACAAAGACAGAAACTAAGTGGCACCCCACAGATCCCTTTACGTCTACTCATAGATCATCTTACTGTTGTGCAGAAGATAATGAAAAGTAACAAAGGCACTTCCTTATTGCTGGTTCACTTGTCTTCTGCTTATAATGAATACTTAATGATATAACTATCCACAATTTTTCATATCTAAGCAGATCAACAGATTACACAGCTTGCAAATAGCTAAGCGGATCTTAAAAGAGCAGAACATTCCTGGTGTTCTGCCTGGGTAACACTGTCTATGACACTGCCAAACTAATGAAGCCTAAACCAGCAAAAAATCCTGGGTAGGAAAACAAGGTGTATCTGCCAGCTCTAGATGGACCACTGAATTATCACTCATCTGCTCACAAAGTTTGGTTCCAATTACACCTCTGAATTGCTCATTCCTCGAGGACATCTGGTGTAAGTTGCTTTCTGAAAGGTAGCCACATCTTTCACAAAGTTATGCAGATAAACAGCTGCTGTATATATGGTCACCCAAAAGCGAGAAGCAGCATTCTGTTTCTCCCCCATCTTGGAACATAAACTCAGTTCTTTGCATCTACTGTGCAAGCAGAGTTTGACTTTTTGTTGTTGTTTCTTTTCCTCTTCCCTCCCTGCCTTTATTTTCCTGCTGGCTCCACTTCCTTACATGTAAACCTACGCCTGCAAATTACAGATGCTGTGTTGCTAAGTTCTGGCTTCATACCTAGAAGGCACTTGAGAAAACCTGGCTGCGGCTGTGCTGAGTACTACGCAACTGTTTTGGTAGCAGCTGTTTTCTCTGAGTCAGCTGGAAAACAGCTGTTGGTTCGCTATCTTTTCCTTAGACAGAGGGTGCTTGCTGGAGGCAGGTTTTGGCTTTGTTATACAAGTTCATTTGCAGGAGATGGCTGAACAGATCCTGCTTCTGCCATATGCTGGGAGGCCACCTCTGCAGGCAGCTGTCATGCGATTTGGAAGGCGTTACCATGTTCCTGCTTTTGAGAGTTTGATTGATCAATATAATGTGAATTTTGTTCAAAACCGTATGGGTCCAAACTAAACCTCAACAGTTATCAACAGGAATGTCTCCACACACTTCACTGCACTTTGAGTTAGAGTGTGCTAAATACAGCCTATTTTCCCAGCAGATGAGTGTTGGAAACAAAATTCATCTGCATGCAGAGGAATCAGAAAAATATCTATATCCAACTCAATTCAGGTGACGTTTACACATTGCTTATCTATGCGGTTTCATTCATCTGTCACATTTAGACTGGCTTGGTATCAGTATAATTCCTCTGACCTCAGTCAAATGACTTTGGATTTAAACTGAAGAATGGGGACAAAACAAAGGCCAACATCTTGAAATAGCATAACAAGGGCTATTGAAATGGATCCCTTAAAAATATACAAGACACATATAGTATCAATGTTTACTAATAAAGTACATTTTAAGAGAAAAATAAGGATGCTATTTACCTTTCCTGATCTATTATGAAGTAGAAGGCGTGACTTGGGTTTTGGCCCTAAAATAGTGAATGCCAAAAAAAAAGAATCTGTCAATATTTTTTAACCTAAAATTTTACCAGGATTTTTTCTGTGACAGAGGAAGAGGTATCTTTTCTCACATTAGCTGAAGGACTGTTTAATGAATCTGCATGAATTGGCATAATATACATTGGCAGTATATTTATCTGAGTTATAGGGTGGGAAAAGGGAAATAAGTGTCTTTAACACAGAAAACCAAGCATGCACCTAAAATGATGAGATTTGTCCCAGCCTTTACTGCGATCATTCAATTCTACATTCTTCTCGCCCCCACTTCTGCGTTGCTCTGTCTACATCCTTTCTAGATTTTATCTGACTCAGAGACTAAGCTTCTGTCTCTGTAACGTAGATAGCACACCTGGGTTACTGCTGTCTAAATAATGAGAAATGACTGATTAGTAGGGTAATTGTTGCAGGAAGGGAAATCTGTGAAATATTCTGGCCATCTAGTAAATGGCAGAGCATCCTAAAAGCAACACAAACAAATACGCTTTGAAGTGTACAAAATCCCATGGACCTCTTCAGTTTTCCCCAATTTCTTGAAATTATAGATTTTTTCAAAATCCTCATCAGTCTGTACCACGAGAGGCATGCAAAAATATAATCATACAATAAACTATCTAAGTATTTATAGTACCAGGGGATGTGAAGACATTTTAAACATTTAATTGCAGTAAGAAGCTGAATACAGAAGCCAATGCATGGTGTTCCTCCATCTCCCTCCCCCTTTATATATTAAAATAACACAGGGCAAGAGCAACACATACTAAAGCTAGATTGACCCTTCTCCCAGGGGACTGACAATCAGCTACTTTTGACAAAAGGTGTTAAAGTATTTCCAAGCAGTTTTACATGGCCTTACAGACAGCTCTGCCCCTTTCCCAGGCTCAGACTCCACATATGAGAAATGGGCTTATGACCCACTGTCCTTGCAGCCTGCCTGTCCATCTGTCCTCCCCTCATGTGGCAATCTAAAGCACTGCCCCTGATAAGGAGATAGAGGCAGAAGAAAGTCTTTTTTTCTTAGAGGAAAAGATTTTTCCAGCAACATAAACCCACGTGTTACAGATTGGTACATGCTCAGCTCCCGCCTGCTTTCAGATCAGTTTCTCCTCTCTGACACATACTGCTTTTTTCCCCCTCTACATCATCACCAAGGATCAGATCTGCTAAAGATGGATTTATTTTAGAGGAAAACCATAAGCTGGAGTCTTTGCAAAGAGCAGCAAAACTCCTTTTGAGTAAATTGCCTCTGTGTCCACCATCTGATATCACACAAGCAGTGAACTACTACCACTCCTGTAAAGGTTTCAGGATTTGTCTTGTCTTTGATGAACCTTAGGCTGCTGTTTCATATTGTAATAGAAATTAAAGAGCTAATTATGTATAATTTGGACTACACGTGAGGGACGCAGGCTCAGCTTCCAGCTGAGCTGGGGAAATTTTAATTGTTTAGTTAGAAGAGCAATCTATTCTGAGATGTGCAAAAGCAGCTTCTGATTCTAGGTTAAAAGTCATTAGAGCAAGTTATGATCTTGCAACTATTAGTTTCCCAATTTAGATCGAGGAATAACAACTGTAAGGAAAAGGCAGTGACTGTGCAGATTAGATCATTAGACCCACAGTCAGCAGAACTAATGTCCATTAACCTAAGTGGTAGCAATATCACCCTTCTTCCTGGCAAGGCCCCACAACCTTCCCTTAATTGATATTTCTGAAACACCTGGCTACAGCAGGGTGAGTCAGATCCAGGGACACATTAAGCAGGAAAACAGCAACCAGAATTGTTCGGTTATGGGACTTTCCATCATAACCTGGAGTCCTCCAGTGACCAGTGCAAGGGGAGAGGGTCTCCTTCTTCTCACTCAGGCTGCTCAGGACACCAAGGATCCCAAAGCCTCTTCGTTAGGAAATGACTTTGTGAAACCATGGGTCAGAGGCAAGGAAAACACCAGTTCTCAGGCCAGCACCAATGTCACTTGAGCAACCACATTTCCCCTCCTGCCTGGTCAGGCCACCCAAAAACCTGACAGCTTCCAGCAGAGACAGGGTGCTGAGCTGCCACCTCCGGCGGGGGGCTCATCACACGGATCCCAGGAACCACAGGACATCAGGACACCAAAAGAAATGAACCAGAGAAAATGCAAAGGCATTTTGGTTTTTATCATAATGAAAAAACCCAGGTCTTCATGTTTCAGTAGTGAATGCAAACACACGGATTTTAGAGAACTTTAATAACAGCTATTTCTTAGCTATTCTCCTCTCTGCTTTCCACGTCTGCCACAATCAGCTGCGTATAGTCCACAGTTAACAAGGGACTTTATTTAAAAACTGCTAATGTGTAGGGTTTAAATAGCATCTTTGTGTTGACAGATTCTGTGTTACTGCGCAGAAGGGGAAAGTAACAAAAAAACATCAATAAATTAGAAACTTGCAAGAACAGCGAGAGTCAACGAGAAAGCATTCACTTAGAGCTGCTGAGGGCAAATGAAACGAACCAGGATGGATTACCATCTGTTTTGGGCAGTCTCACTTGGCAAGGGCCTAAGACCAGAAGGGACTGGTGTATCTTCACTGTCCAGGTCACCACACAATGCTGTCTAGATTGGGCTCGAGCCCTCCATTGAAACAGAACAGTCTCCTTCAACTTTCCCTCATGCCAAAGCGCCACAAATAACTTGTCAAGGGTTATGCAAAAGGTATCTGCCATATTAATCTCTTGATTTGCTCAGTTGAATCTCTGGATTTATCTGTCCTATTTTAATTGCAGGCATGATTCAGCCATCACATCCATTTTTGGTGGTATCAGAGAAACTGTGCCACATTTATTCCATAATATGCTCTCTTTATTAAAAAGATAAGGAAGCAAATATAAAATGAAAGCTATTAATAAACACAGGACTGACTTAGTACATCAAACCACCATGTGAATACTCATAATTTAAAAGAAACTAATCACGTCAGTCACTGAATTAGATGAATTACATCTAAGGATCTGGGCTTCCTTTTCTAGAGACTACACAAATCCATTGCAAAAAAGAAACACACAGCCCCTGCTTCCAGGCAAAAATATTGGGTAACTGCTTCAACACCAATCATTAGATAGATTTCCTGATATGTGGGTGGAAAGTGCTTAATATTAGAGGTCCAAGAACAGGACAAACTATGTCAAACAGAAAAAACAATGCTGCCCCCTCAACCTTTCCACAGTACTGGCTGAATTGTCACTGAGTTTCACTTCTAGGGTGAAGGTGCTGGTGGTGTGAGGGGACCTGTGCAGGGCTAGAGCACTGTCATTTTGCCATTCTGCAAGGAACTGCTGGAGCACATGAAGGTGAAGTATTTAGAGTCCCCTGTCCACCTGAATGACCTGGGAACAAACTGCATTTTAGCCACAACTACACTGAGTCTATGATCTAGTGGTAACTGCTCAGGCAGAGCACTGGTGACTCCAGTCTCTCAGCTGGTGTGGTGGGATAATAAACTCAAACCTCTGTTTCTTTCCTGAGATTAGGTGCACAGAGCAAACTCTGCCTAGTGATTTCAAGTTTTCACCCATTACAAACAGGGCAGGCACATGCAAGGCTTCAGGATGATGTTACACGACCCCTGAAGAAATACTGGTTAGAATCTACAAACACAGCACCACCAGTGAGCTCTCTTTGGAGAGAAACTGCTGGAGTATATGAGAACATTGTTTAATGTATACTCATCTAGACCACTGACAGAACTGTCAGGGCAAAACTTACTGTTTTCAAAGTTCCCTCAACACAAGTGTCATGGTATATTCCTGCTTCTTCAAAATAACAGAAAAGTTGTTCTAGGCGTGCAGAGCTTTTGGTTCCTACCAGAGAAAGAAAACTATTATATTAGGGCAGTTACCTTCTCTCAGTCCTTGTTACTACAGAGTTAACACATTGCTATAGGAAAGGAATATTGCTAACGGGAGTATTTCACTTTTGGCCTCTTCCGGGTTTTGGCACGGGTAAGTGAACATGTGCTGTCCCTCAGTTCACCTGGGCCTGATGAGACTTACAGCAAGGAGTTCCTGCCCCTTTACAGCGCAGCTGAGCATGTATTCCTTGTAGGAAGCAGTCTCCCTTTCCTAGCACTGGCATGGCATCTCCTCCAGCTGTACAAGCATAGCAGAAGCAGCTGATGTCTGGGAGTCTAGAAGAGCCTGTGCTGTGCAAATCTCTGCTATTCAGCCGTCATCAGGAGCAGTGCAAACCAAGGAGTCTGTCCATGTCAGTGAGCTGTGTTACTTACACTGCCCACGATCCTTCAAGACAGGAAAGCACAGCTCCTCCACCTGCTAGGGTCATCAGTCTGCTCGTGTTGTCAGTCACCAGCAGCATTAAGGGAGAAGGCATGAGCCTTGCTGTGTGGATACATTCATCAGACCTGAATGCTTCATACAGGATCATTTTGCTGACGCCTTAACTAGCATGTTTTCTAAGGGAGCTCTGTGTGGTACCTCAGATCACATAGATACTGAGGTGAGAGGTGATTCTGCACAGGAAAGCAAATCCACATCTAACTCCACAGCGTTTGGATGCGAGGCCTTCATTTTGCTCTTTGTGGATGTAGAGAACAGCCTCTCCACTCAGCTTTACTAACCTCCAGCTGTAAAACAGTATGTGTCACATTGCCCAAAGCCGCAAGGCTGGTCAAGACATTAATAAGTTGCCTTTTGAGCCTATAGAGAGCACTTAAGTTATTTTGCAAACTTTTCTTCATATTCAAGAAGTCCAGAAAAAGATTGCCTTTGAATAAAACCAGCTTTTCATATAACCCTGGGATTCTTGAACTCGGGCTAGGAAAAAACATCCAGGTATTGAAAGTGTCTGAAGAAAAGAAAATATGAGAAGCCAGAGCCAGCAATAGCAGCATTTTAAATGAGAATGTGAATTCCTCCAACATGTGGGGATAGTCAAAGGAAAGAAAAGTTGAGGATCGTGCTCAGGGCAGACAAGGTCATTGCTGGAAAGTCAGATGAACAAAAAATCTGGCAGCATTCAATTCAGAGGCTGCCTCAGCTGAAGCAGGTAAAGCTCTGCCTTTTGTTAGAGACTGCTGTTGTTATGGTTTAAAAACTTTCCTCCCAGCTTCCTGACTATCTTCCTGCTGCAGATTTAAAGAAATAGGAGGCAGGTGCATTGTGAGATGAACAATAAAGAGGAGGGAAGCAGCCCTTATCGTTCTCTGATATCTTTCCCAAAGCTATGAAGCAACACCTGATGCAGCCTGTGTGATGCCTGACCCCTGGCAGGATCAAACATCCCATTTCACAGGACCACTGTGGTGACTGAGTCCCTTTACAAGCTCCATGGCAGAGCAAGTATGGGGGAAGGCTGGCAAGAGAGCCAGGGAGCAGAATGCCAAGAGTGGGGAAAAGGAAGCAGAAAAACCACCAAGACAGACAGAGTGGAGGAGGCTGGATAAGAATTCAAACAGATACAGCCAGAATGAAAGGCTAAAGCAGAGCGCTATATTTAACAGAACTGCTCAACTGAATGTTGCTGGAGAGCTTAAGTTTTGAAGGATCATAGAGTTAGGGAGTACCTTTAATTTCAGTGCTTCTTCCCTGCTCTGTTTATGACCTTCACTGCTCACATCATGTTCGAATGTAGGTATCAGCTTCTCCAAGACTGCATTTTTGCACCTGACATGTCTTCGAGCTGTTGTACATACGTAATAAGCCTTTCTAAATATTATGTATCACTTACTTCAGGACAATGGCATGAAATCAAGAGCATATTATGGAACACATTTTAAAAATTAAGATCATAAATCTGGCTTCAGTAAGAGCTGGGGAGAGCTGAGGGTTTAGCAGCAATCCAAACTCGCTTTAAGACACTGCTTGCAGAACAAAGTAGGTTGGAGAAAGATCTTGAAGAAAAGTTAGGCTAGGGTAGTTATGTGGAATTGCACTACTTTTGCTCACAATGTTCTGATTTATGATCCTTTCTAACAATTGCAAAACAAGCTGAATTAATATTACAACACAGAACTTTACACCACGAATACATTCTTGTGCAGTAGCATGTAACTTCAGCCAAATACTCCATGTTGCCAGTTTAATTCCAGAGAACATCCTTAGATTTGCTCTTAACACACTGATAAAGCCCTATTTGATACCAACCTACTGATTGTCCTAGTGGAATTGGTATTGTTAATACTTACCTGCTGGGTCACATTAGATCACAAATACAACAATATTAAAAATTCCTGACAAAGTTACCCAGGATTACATCAAAAGCTATCAAAATAAACCAGCAGGATAGCAAATAACAGAGCTCAAGCAAGTCTTTAGTATTTGATATTGCATTCAAAGGCATCTTTTGTATTTTGAGAGGCAGACCAGGGTTAAGCTTGAAGAATTTTAAATTATTTGTTTGGAATGACTTTATTCAATTGATACAGTTAAAAAAAACACTATCCAGAGTGGACTCAAAACCATGACACAGATTAATTGCCTCATTCTGTTTCTACACAAGGAGTGAATTGGATATTGTTTAATTAGGGAGAGATATTTTAAGATGTTGCAAAATTGATTGGAATATTTCACAGACCTTTCTAGTTTGCTGTTAAAACTGAAACCCAACAGTGGATGTAACGAAAACAGAACAACTTGTTTCTTCTCCATTATCCTATTGGTGTTATGGAAATTACTGTATTATAGAACCATGTTATAGGCATACAGCCTAAGCCAAAGTCCACTCAAGCTGGAAGATTCTGCAACAGACTCATAATGACCTGTCTAAAAGTAAGAACATTGGTGGATGTGTATCACCGTATTTTACTTGCTTTGGTGGAGCTAAGCCAGCTACATCAGCTCAGAACATAGCCTTGTTCATCTCAGGCGACAAAGCAGTGTGTTCAGAGCACAGACCAGCTCCATGGCAGGTGAGTAACCTCATCTGAGGCAGACGAGGAGTTTCTGAGATATGGCAGACCTGTATTTAACGATTATCTTCACCAAGACTTAATTACGCTTAATGCTTTCCTGTGACAGAGTGAGCTGGTAAGAGAGATTTTCCCATGCCTGTTTGTCAACAGAAATAGCAGAGCTAATAACAGTAGTCTCTAACATGTTCCACCTTGAACTTCAGAATATGATCAGCTGTCATGTCCCTTCCATCACTGCCGGGAGACAGGGACAAGCTGAGGAGTGCGAACTCCCACTCTTTATTGGACAAGGAAGTTGCCATGACGCAATTCCTTCTGCCATTATCAGGTTACAACATTTTCAGGATACCAGGATCTACTTTCTCTCACAGTAACAAAGGTCTAGACCTTTTCCAGACCCTATGGTAGCTGCAGCCCTACTGCTGAGTGGCAAGAGACAACATTTGCACTGCATGCTTTTCAGGGTGTGTACACAGGAGAGAGAGGATGAGCACACAGCTCAATTCATACTGCTTGGTTTTCACTCTGAAACTTAAGGAAAACTGTCCAGGATGACTTCAGCTTTCACTTAACAGAATGCCGCAGCTCACCTATGGCATTTTGTTCTTTAAACAGCAAAACAAAAAGCCCTTCAACTTAACATTGTCTTTCAACCCTTTCTTGACCTGTTCCCTTTTCCCAGAGTTGAAGGGGCTGCAGCGTTTTACCAGCTAATCTTTTAGCCTGTTCTTCCAAACACAGGGAAGAGGGCCACCTCTGACCCTCGTGCCAGGATAAAAGGAAAGAGAGCAACAAGAGCTATCACAAACAACTCAGTCGAGCTCAGCTAAGCCTAATGTGGAGCACAGCCAGAAAAGTGGCTGGGGAGAAAACTCAGACCAGCGCATTCCTAATAGTCCTTTTAAATAGCCAGGTCCAGTAGACCCCTTCCCTTGTTCCCACACTGAAGCTAGAACCATACAACCATAACAGACACCTTCAGAAGCTGGAGGTGTTGATGGGAACACAGGAGTATCACAGGTCTTGCCGACCAGGGCTTGCAGCCAGTGTGGTTTTGGCAGACTGCTCTTGGTTCATACGGTAACACAATGATGAATCATGATGCTCTTTCCCACTAATGCGAATTTACTGAGAAGTCTCAGAAGAATTACTCAAAGCTTTGACTTTGTGTCTACAAAGCAACCTCCCAGCGGGAACTCCTGCCTGCTTGCCAGGTCTCTGATACAGCATGAGACTGGATAAGCTCCCATCCTCTTGCAGTTGGGGCTCAGTCATGCCCACTGGCAGCACTCCTCCCCGACTCCCCTCTCTTCTCTGTGACATAGGCTTCAACCCAGCACAGGCACTGAGTAAGAGAGACCACTTAGCTCTTTCAGGCTGCAGTGAAAAGGTTGAGGGCCACACTCTGCACTTGACCAGGCCTACAGAGGAGACCTGTGGTGTCTTGCCTTAGCCAGTAGCTTGTCTGTCCATCACCCCATATACAGCACCTCATGGGCATCTCAAGAGAAGATGCCTGTGAAGGCTGCTCCTGGACAGCCACAAAGACCTTGAGAAGTGACAGGAATACCCAGAGATATGAGATTTCTTGACACTTCCCACCACAGGACTGAGGACAGTATCTCAAATCCCCAGTGCAGAACACTGCAACCCCTAAAATGAAAGCCTACAGAAAGATACTGAAGCTGGAGGTGACCAGCACTTCATGCAAGAGAAGTCAGGAATCACAGACTTCCCAGCCACATAAAGGCTGCAGGGCATGTGCTTCACTTACAGAGGGTGGAAAATAGAAATGCAGTACCAATAATTTTTCTACTCTTGTTTTTCAGGAGATCTGCACATGCACTACAAAAACTGCTTTCCTCATTCCAGTTAAATAAGCCTAGCATTTTCTTCCAGTAATTTCAAGTAGGGTGCGCATTTGGCTTCCTGTAAACTATAAATTCATGAAGACAAGCCCCCACAAACCAGAACGAGTAGGAGTCACCTCATGATTTATGTGTGCGTGTCATTTCCAAAAAATTCCCACAAATCATTTATACAGCAGCATGCGTACGTGCTGGCTGTAAGCAATTAATCAGAAACAACATCTCACATCCCTGGGCTGGCAGTTGAGGTGGGGCTTGAAATACAGTAGGGTGAAGGAAAGAGAACTTAAACATCTTGTAAATATAGGAGAGTTCCCATGTAAGACTAAACAGGAAAATTACAGAGGAAACAGCACTTGCACGTGCATATGACAGGGATATGAGGAAGAGACGCTAGCATGTGCTGAGATTTCTCTCCAGGCAGCTGCCCAGGTCTGTGTCTATTTTGATTATGAGCTGTGCCAGCAATGAAAAAGCATGCTGCAGCTACAGGAGCCTTGACATATTCTTACTGATCTCTTCCTAAATATTTCTGAGCTGTTTCTGGATCCCCTTACTCATGGATCCAGGAGAATTCTCCAGTTATTCCTCATTCCTCTCCCATGATAACTTAACAGTATGTGAGAAAAGAGCAGCTCCTGCTGGAAGTAACTGACAGATAACTATTTAAGGATGCTCAAGTACCACCAGGAGAACTGAGATAGAGGGAATCCACACAATGCTGTTGCTTAAGTTTCACAAGAGTGAGTGCAGCTCCTGGCTGTTCATTTGAATACCAAGTTGATTGTAAGTTCGTGATTCTTGTCATTTCAGGAAATTGTGATCACATACTCATAAGCTGAAAATCTTTAAATGCTTTTTTAGTGGGCATGGAGGGAATTACAGACTGTAGTTTTGTGATGAGAGTAAGTAAAGACCGGCTATCATCCCAGTTTAACTCCTAGTAGAAGGAGTCAGGGGAGTGCAAAAGCAACCATCAGTCTGCTGAGAAGGGAGGAGATGTCCCCCTTCTGCCTTAGTAGACCAGCCTTCAAAAGCAACTTGAATAAAGCAAATCTCCAACCACACAGTGGAAAAAACACAGTTGAAAAGCCAGCCACTAGGCCAAACAGAGACTGCAAAGGATGATTGTGGTTTCTGTATCTGTGGTTGTAAATGCAGCTTTTTAAACTGAAGAGGGTTTGCACCCACTCCACAATACCCCACACAGCGGTGGCAAGTGGGGCATAGAGGGCATGATTTAAACCCAGGATTTTCAAAACCAAAATTCAACTTCTCCAAGCACGGGGTCCGTCTGATCTCTTTCAAGCTAGGATGAATAATACACGCATGTTTAAATCTGAAATACTCTTCTTGTGAGCTTTCCCTTCCAGCAGCAGCAAATTCCTATCCGCCTTCCCCAGATGAGCCAAGGTATTCTGAATATTTTATAACTAAAAACCTTTTTTCTTTGTGCCCTCCGATGTAGATTCCCACACGCTGCAGCCCAGCATGACAAGCTCTTTTCTTTGAAATATTCAGCCACTTTCGGTGGGTCTTGTCAATCCTTTACACCTATTTTAATTGAGTATTTCAAAGCGGAGTAAGATGAGAGCACTCTGCCTGGGTGGGCACTCACTGATGATGCCAGGCTCTCCCTCCTCACCTCTAGCTGAAGCTATCAGATATCTTGCTGCTTTTGAGCTGACGGCATGACGCATGTTAGAGCCTAATGGGTGAAAAGTAGTGATGGGGGAGCTTGAAAAAGAGTAGACAAAGCACGCTAAATTTAGAAGCTGTTTGTTTTCAGGAATGGGTTTGAACATTAACTCACACAAAAATCATGTCTCACAGCTCTGCAGTTCCATGATATCTCTGTTCCCTAGCTAGGGCCAGGATATACAAAATCAGTCTATTTTTCATAGTAAGTTTCCCTGCTTTCCCCTGCTCCCCATGTCTCCAATGTTAGATGACTGGGTCATATAGGTAGATGTAGAACCCAGGTCTGCTCTAGATGCACTGTAGTAGCTGCTGCCAATCTGAGTTCTTTCCAAAGAAAATCAATGGGATACAGTAGAAATTTGATATTATTCACACTAGAGTCAAATCAATGGACACATAAGTTTCCATTCTAGTATAACATTTAAATCTTTTAAAATAGAATCTGAACAATTACTGAACAACTATCGAGTTTCTCAAGCAGCTTGTAAAACTTCTGGATAAAAAGAAGGTAACATAAAATGGGATCCCCTGTATTTCATTGCATTTCTTTGTGTACATGAAAAGCAGCTTTTTAGGGAGAAGGACTGCAGACAGAATGGCTGTCTGAACCCAAAACCTCAGGACAATCTGCATACTAGTGACCATCACCTCCACTAGCATCAGGCCACAGGCAGACAACTAAAAAGAGGCTGCTATAAGAAGTAGTCCTCAAACTGAGCGCATGCAAAAGGAGGACAGTATTTGCTTGAAAGCAAGACAGCCAAGGAAATATGTTTTGACATAAGATTTTTTGTTGCCATGGGTTTGGTTTTTTTTTTTCCTCTCTTCTGTCTTTTACCCCTCTTTCTTTAAATCATCAGTTTGTTCCAGCTGCAATGATACTGTGAAATTAATTATTTCTATATGTTGTCCCAGGCAGAATCCCCTGCAATTCCCTGATAAACTCCTATCTCATATTCCTGCCTTCGTCAGTTTAGAGGTTTTGCTTCCCATTAGAATCAGTTGTTTACAGTTGACAAATATTATCTGTATTTTCCTTGAAAAAAATGATCATGGGGATAAAACTTCCATTTTTATATTCACAAATAAAGCTGAGCAATTACATGGCTTTTGGCATAAACAGGAACACGACAAGTTTTCTATTCAAATATTTTTCCTCTCTTAAATTCTCTATTGTGGCATTTTAGATCCAATGCCTGAACATTCAGTGTAATTAATTAATCTTTTTGTTCTCAAGAGTATTTTAGTGGGATTTGCCAAAAAAAGTTTGGAAAATAGCAGTGTATTTAATAATACATGCATTGGCTCCTGCTTTAGCACTCTGTAGGATTTGATAGCCACATTAAGCATAAAACATTAGCTGTGTTTGGGAAGCGGGGCCCTGTTACATGAACATAGTTTAAAACCAAGAGATGAGTGCCTGGCTTTTCTATTATCCCAAATGATAAATAACATATCAGGCTGAGAACCCAATTACAGGTGAGATGGGTAAGGAAAAGGGTAAGGTGCTAGCTACCTTGGTGGTCAAAACGCTGGGGCAACAGATGAAAAAGTAAAGAGTAAACACCTAGTAGATATTACAGAGGCAGCCTGAGTGCCAACCAGGCACTCAGAACTCAGAACCAGGTACCAAGACCAGAAGTGGACTCCAGATGTCCAGAGCTTAAATAGCCTCTATCAGGTCTCTACTCTTCTTAATGATCTGGTGCAACCTCTGTCTCTCAAGTGTTATACTAATTTTTATATTTGCTTTCTTTGTTATATGTTTATTCTACTGTCAGAGTTACTGGAGGGCAGGCTAATAAAATAGGCTTCAAACTCAAACAGAAAATGCTAGGTGACTTTACATTATGGTCAATAAACCTGGGTATCAAAAAAAAAATAATAATTATATAGCTTAGCATTCACTCATGAATCTCCGTGCCATAGTGCTCTCTGCAACAGAAGAAGCCTTTAATCATCATCACTACGAGCTGGGTCTGCCTTCAAGCATCTGTTTGTACAGGATGTGACGTGCTCTAGCCTTAGTACTATCGTAATAGCAATAGCAATGAAAAAACAATATATCTAGTCACTCTGCTTACAGAGGTTTTCACGGTCAGTGAAGACATTTGGGCTACTTGTTTTCCAGTCCTTGAGCTGATTTAAGGTTTCTATTCATTTGCCCCAGAAGAGAATAAATCAGTGCTAGTCCAGTGCAATAGCATTGCCTTAAGTTGCTCCAAAAGGAAAACTAAGATGCATACAGCTCTATCCACAACTTTTTCCTTATAAGTTACAGTAACTATTAATTAAAAATCAGAAATCCTTCAAGTTCTATGTGTGTTTTTTCAAACAGGTTCACATTATATAATTCTTTGATCAAACATGTACAAAAGAAAACCAATGAAGGGCTGGCATATTTCTGCACTGGCAAAGAACAGGCTGCCCAAAGATGTGGTAAATACTCCATTCCTGGCAGTGTTCAAGGCCAAGCTGGACACAGCCTTGGGCAACACGGTCCAGTGTGAAGCGTTTCTGCCCATGGCAGGGGGTTGGAACTAGATGATCTTAAGGTCCTTTCCAACCCAAACCATTTTACGAGAGTCATATTCAGCTTTGATGTAAGCATAGGCAGCCCTTACAGATTGCAACCTGCTACTGATAATTGTTTTGCCTCGTGTTTAGAAGTTTTGGGACAGAATCTGCTAGTAAAAAATGCACTACAAAATATGGGCCTAACCCAGCACTTACAGCAGTTAATCGGATTTTTTCTCATGGCATTAGCAGAGCTGATATAAAGCCCCTAGAGCAGAAGTTGGCTCACAATTGTCCACTTTTGCTCGTCATTCACAGAAAAAAAGTTCTACTATGCCTTTTCAAAGATGACAGCTGAGTTTTAAATTCATGCTTTTGTTTTGCTTAAAGACAGCGGATTTCTTTCAAATCAAATGGCCTTTTTAGCAGAGTTCTGGCATGTGGTTCCAGGGTCAACTTCTAATAATATCTGCACAAAAAAACCACAGTTGTGACATTCATTCTTTGGTGCAGCAAAGAATGACACTGTAATGATGATAATAATTGTGTTTATTTTTGCTTCTAGACAAATGTCATCTACTCTGCATCCAGCTCTGTTGTGCTGTGGGCCTGAGCCACGGCTTCTATGAGGATCAACTGGCACAGTTCCACCTGGCCCAAATTCACAAAAATCTGCTGAAATATGGGTTGTTTGGTTTTTTCCCTATGCTTTTCTCACTGCTGAAGAGATCTCCTGTAAGAATCATCGCCTTTAATTTATGTTAAAATATTTCAGCTAAACTAAAATAATGGGTGTTAATGCATTTAGGATTCTCCTGCTGCAGAGGATCACCTTGTGTCTGTTATCGAGGTCCTTCACCTACTCAATGGAGAATCACCTTCAAAAAGTAAACACACCCTTGTTGGACAGCACCTTTTTCCAGTGCCCTACTACCTCATTTTAAAGGAGAGCCCCATGCAATTCTTGCTACTGAAGTTAGATTTTTTAAATTGTTTTTTAACTGTTGAGTGTTTATCAGATGTTCTTGTTCAAATAATAATTTCTCAGGGTTTGCATTTTGCAATTGAGCAGCATATACAAACGTCCCTTTGCAATGCTCTTTCAGAAACCTTTGTTCCTCTATAACCCTATGTGAGAAGTTATAAAACCAGGTTTGTGAAGCCCCTGTGGCCCAAATTTTGTCTGGTTTTGACAAACATGAAGCAAAGCTGGACCTCTGAATTATTAAGAACTGGTTAAACAACACTTGGGCTCAGGCATTGATTTAAGCTCAAAATATTTATGATCAATTTCCATCACATCACTTAATCCCCCTGGCTCACTCAAGAAATCTTTGACATTCAGATCATGAGTTGTGTGGGGCAGCTGTCTTGTTTGTAACTGTAGAGTAGAAAACATGGATCCTCAGAACTGGCCGGGGATTCCTGTGGGTCAACACCTTATATGCAAGTGTCCTGTTACAGAAATTCAGTGAACTACCCATTTCCAGGAGGTTTTTCCACTGAATTTCATTGTAACCAATGAAGTAGGTTAGAAATATTACTTAGAACTATGCCAGACCATCTGTCGCTAAGTAATTTATCTCAGAAGACAATGGGAAACATTTTAGCAGTAAGAGAAGGTGTTGCCTTTAAAATAATTATCAATTTTAAAATTTTTGCAAACTGCAGATGGCCACTATCTATGCCCACTGCCTGTGTGTGCCTGGTACTCAAGGATATAAAAGAAACTAGTTGAAAGAGATGGTTCTCTTACCACTGCTTTGAGTGATTTGACATCCTTCCCCAAATTCTTCAGGGAATTTTACACCATTTTAATACCAAAAGAAAAAAGGATATTTCTGGAAGAGCTATGTATGTATCTATTATATATGGACTACAGCAGCTAGGAATAGGTTTCAAAGATAATTTATATGCATGGGAGAAATGTAAGCAATAAATATATATTTAGAAATGGGCAATTTGGAATGCTCCCTTTTACCCCACTCATTTCCCTCCCCTCTCAATAGCTCACCTGTGGTCACTTTACCTTCACTAACAGAAGATGTCACAAGATTTGCTCTCACAATATATTCTCAAATAGTCAGTGTGCAGTGATGATCATTATTTACACTCTTTCATTTATTTTTAGATTAATCATAGAATCATAGAATAGTTAGGGTTGAAAAAGACTTTAAGAACATCAAGTTCCAACCCCCCTGCCATGGGCAGGGACACTTCACATTAAACCATGTCACCCAAAGCTCTGTCCAACCTGGCCTTGAACACCACTAGTGATGGAGCATTCACAACTTCCCTGGGCAACCCATTCCAGTGCCTCACCACCCTTACGGGAAAGAACTTCTTCCTTATATCCAATCTAAACTTCCCCTGTTTAAGTTTGAACCCATTACCCCTTGTCCTGCCACTGCAGCCCCTAATGAACAGTCCCTCCCCAGCATCCTTATAGCACCCTTCAGGTACTGGAAGGCTACTATGAGGTCTCCACAGGGACTTCTCTTCTCCAGAATGAACAGCCTCAACTTTCTCAGCCTGTCTTCATATGGCAGCTGCTCCATGTTATATACATGTTATTACCTCTGAATGACACAGTTCTGTAGACGTCACATCCTCATTTCAAATAACCTCATTACTGTAAGTGTTAGGCATGGGTAACACATCAAGACCTCACCAGTTAAAAAACATTTTGGTCACTATTGCCATGAAATTTCTTCTCACAAGTAGTGCACTGGACTGATATAGCAGGAACTTCACAATTAGTTTCAGCTCCCTATTTGCCATAATAACCAAAACCAATATCTATTCCCACTAAGAACAAGAAAATCTTACCCTCAAAACACACACACACATTATTATTTTTTAAATAAACTTGGATTCTTCCACCAGTTTTTTTTTTTTTAATGCAACTGAAGAATTCAACCACCACTTTCCATCTACCACTTCCACTGCTTGCCAGACAAATGACCTGGACAAAATGTAATGCAAATTTCAGTGAGTTTATTTTTCCAGCAGCCCTGAAAATTGCACTGCTTTCAGCTCTGCTTGTATAGGACAGGTAATCTTTATAATCCTTAAAAAAAATTGTTCTAACATGCAGTAAAACAAAACTACATAATTTCTATTATAAAAATGTTTCTTTTTAAAAAGTATGGGAGAATAATCTGCACCTTGGGTCTAATGAGATTGTGTTAGCTTCTTCTGGAACACATTTCCCTGATGCTACCAAGCTGTGACCACACTGCACACTGAGGATGGAAACGTGAGGAAGGATAAGAGTAGGAAGGAGGAAGGGAAATGGAGGTCAGAAAGAAGGGACTGGTGGAAATCTTATGTTTGTGATAGCCTCCTTCCAGTTAATTCTGAATTTGTAAAACAAAACCAATACACCAAAACAAAAAACCCTAACAGACTATTTGAATACCTTGTTCAATTACAGTTCAATGTATTTTGAGCATGTAGTTGCACATACACTTTCAATGCTGAGGTATTAATTAAAACTAAAGGATTACCAGCTACCGATTACCAACAGAATGCCTTGGAAGTGTATTACTTACAGGCAAATTATTTGAAATAAATATCTGAATATTTATCTTTTGCAAGAGAGTTTAAAAATTGTTTTGTGGCAGTCTAGGAGAGCAAGTCTTTGTAGCAGTCCCTATTCTCTGTATGTCAACAACTAAGAGAACTAAGTGATTCTATTCCTTACTTAATTTCTTGTTTTCCCCTCCTACTTTCGTTAACAGGCTTTGATTTAATAGTTTCTTTTGGAAACCTAGTTCATTACTGTACCAAAGATGGTAGCAATCCAGCAATTTACCTGTCAACCTCTTCTCAATACACAAGCAATTTTTTGTTATGAAAGAGGAACTTACTGGAGCAGTGGTCTATTGTTATGGCATATGGACCTATTAGTGTAGTGAATTTATCATTAAACATGACATGAAAGATGCATTATCATCCATTAAGTTCAGGTAGAAGCAAACCATTGGATGCTGCCTACCCCTGGATCTCTCACACCACAATATCCTTTCCAGTAATGCACGTGTGGTCTTTGAGGGAAACTTTCCTTTGAGATGGCAAATGGTACCCTACAATTAAATGTGCACAGCTTTAAAATGTAAGCCAACTGCAAGATACTAGCATTAACATTTACTACTATTTAATGAGGGCCAGCCCAGTTAAAAGTCCATAAATTATTTCTTATTTTACATGGTCAGGAAACCTGCTTCCATGTCCTGCCCCAAGTCATCTTTCATTACATTTTTTCCTGTCAGGGAGGGGAAATCTGCACAGTCCTGGACTTCTAAAGCAGAGGAACAGGACCTCTAGGAAAAAGCACAAAGAGATGCCCTCTACTTTATATAAAATTATTTAAATAGCAAAAATATATTGCACTGTAGCATACTATGGTGCTGCCCTAAGAAAAGCGTGATTTGATCTAAATTTACACCTGTAGCTGACTAGTTACAGGAAGATAACTTGTCTGTTGAGTTTTGCCTATTTTATTTCTAATAATGTTATTTGGCAATTTGTGTTCTGTTTCTAAGAAGTAAAGCCCAAGATGCAATTGGAAAGGTCATTCTCCACAGTGAGAAATGTTCCAAGATAAACACAGTCCTCTACCTGTTGTAGCCAGCCTGACCTTTGCTCATTGAAGCCTGTTGCAGTTTCAGACCAAAACTTTAATTAGAGCAGGAATTGCACAAAAGCGCGGAACATTTTCTTTTGAAGGGTGATTATCTCAAATCATCAGGACTGATCTATAAAGATTAACAGCTTTCCTCACGTAGTCTCTACTGTTCAGTTGTTTTACAAGCTTTGCTACTGCCTTAAAAGAAAAAACAGGGAGAAAAAACAGGGAGGGGATAGAAGAGAATGAATTCTACAATGCCAAGCCTTGGTTTTGAAGTAAGCAGGACTCAAAGTCCAAGTGCCAGAGGCAAGAGTCTCATACACCACACATGCTGCTTTCCAAGTAAGCTCAATAAGTACTTTCTCACAAAAAAGCTGATCAACTGAGAGTGTTGGTGTTGTGTTGGTCAGTCATTTGTCTTATTATTGCTGAGCATAGATGAAAGTGAGGACACCAAGAACAAACACCCAAATTTTACACTGATCTCCTTCACCACTCATGAAAAAAGAGAAAGAAACAGCTAGATTCCACCCTGATAGTGATGGTAAAGTCCTAGGGAGTATCATATGCAGCAGTGGCAGTTTTCTTTACATAGCTGTTAGCTTCAAAGTCAAAAGCTATACCTAGATATGTCACCTCAATCCTGAGTATTGGAGAAAAAAGACTTACTTTGATGCAGTGAGAAAGCAAGGAGGCAGAAAGTAACCAACATTATGCAAAGTATTCACATTGAGAAAAGATTATGTTTGGTGGACTTCTCCATTTGTAGAAGATTCTTCATTGCTGAAAAAAAACCAACTTGAATGGAGCACATGAAGAGGCAGGGGCACAAAGGAGAACAAAGCTACTCTGGGTGTGTTCAGAATCAGTACAAGAGGTTACCACTTAGCTGAGACCCACAAAACAGCCCCCTCACAGCATTTGTACTGTTGGTAATCATTACAAACCAGTCATGCCTTTTAACAGGCCAAAGGAATTAAAAAGATAACTTTGCTAAAGACTCCCATCACCCTAGGATGGTACCACACTGTTCCTTCAAAAGAGAGCTTTTTCATGCTCATGAACATGAAAAGACAGACTGAATTATCCTTCTGTCACTGATCAAGCCCAGAAGATATGGCTAGAGGAATGAAAAGTACTTCTTAGGTGCTTTCTTTTATAAACTGGTGACAGGAGAAAAAAATGCTCCAAAAATCTCAAAGATCTCAATTCAAATGTACTTGCAGAAGCATCTTTTTATCTACCAAATGCTTTTGGAGTCCAGTTAAGCACAGTACAGAAAGGGATGGAATAGCCCTGAATAACCTTTGCACAAAATAATGCTTGTACACCAAGAGTGCAAAAAGCCATAGAAGTTATTTAAACCTATATTTTTTTGTCTATTTGCAGTAACAGCTATCACTGCATGCTGTGTATCAATGGGTTGACTTGTCAGCAGATGAAGCCTGCTATTAGCCAATGAGTAACATGGTTTCACACCCCTCAGACCTTAAGCAAGGCTTAGCTTTCACTGTGAAATATGGACATATTGGCAACACATGCATTTTGGAGCATTACCGGAACATCTGGTACACTTCAGAACTATAGATTCTTTACATTTTACTGCACTGCCAGGTCCTATAATCAATATTTAGCATTAAGTGTAGTTATTTTGATGCATTGAGTCTGTCCCAATCTCTGCATGTCTGTACATGATTTATGCTTTAAAAACAATACATACAGATTCCAATAGGTATTGATATACACTCAAGTTATAAAGCACTATCACCTCAAACAACTTTTCCAAAGCATCCATGTCCCAAACAGTGTCTATGCAGGGGAGGACCAAATTTTAAGCTTGACATACCCAAGTTGACCTGAATGACAAGCTGGTGACCATTTCAGAATAAAGAAAACTTGAACACTAGGATGCCTTGGAATTAGCCCAAAGCAAACGGAACATAAAAATAATAATGCTAAAAACCCAGCAAAATATAATGCCTGAATGCAATTGATTGCACTAATCACAAGATTGCATTTACTGACTCTAGGAGTACAAATCATTGCATGGCAGCTACCCTCAGTTTTACCACTAGGGAGCTCATAGGGAAAAGTTCCCAAAGTCATGCCCTAGCACATTAAGCTGGTATTGTTCATCTTCAAACAAATCTACCAAGCACAGGCATACTCTTTACCCTGCATTACCTTTTGTTCAGGCCCTCTCAATTTCCTCTTATTATGAAAGCAAATAATACCACCCTGAAGAGTATGCTGATCTTCTGTGCACAGCTGCCCTACTCAAGATGTTGGACTGAAAGCTACCTCCCATGCAGGCATGCAAAGGGTGGGCTCTCTGAGCCAGTATGGCTGCACAGTTCTGCTGGGGAGCAGGACTCTGGGAGTGGACAGTCCCCTTCTTCCACAACACATCCTGCTGAGTTCTGCATACCAGGAAACACATCCTGGGCCCAGGCACATCTGCTCATACCTACAAGCCATGAAAGCAGTGTTAGCATCACAGGGACAGACTGTGATCCTTTCATCCAGCAAAACAGAAAACCCTCCAAATTTCTCCTGCCATGCTCTTTCCTCCATCTTCCACTGACCTTTGCTGGGAGCAATTTGCATTCCTTGCCCATCTCACTGCTATGGGATAAGTTTCAAGGGCTATCACAGGCAAGCCACTTCAGCCCAAGTCCTAACATTGTCCTCCCCAAGGTAGTATATTTAGGTAGTTAGAGATATGATGAGACACACTCGGATTTTCAGCCCCAAACCTCTGAGTAACCTCTGAAACCCAGTTAGTTATTAACCTGTAACCTGCAACAATCTGCTTTAAATACATGAAAATACATTTGTATAAAAATACTCCGATGTTTCATTTTTCAACTGTACATAAGAACACTGCTGTCTTTCAAAAGGGCATGTGTGAGGCATTTGGGTATAGCAGCAAGAAGGTCAGTAAGAAGGCTGCCAGAAATCCTAGTGGAGGACACAGTGCAATGATCTTTAAGATCAGAGGGCTGTGTACGTTTTTGTAATGACTGTATTTTACTTCTACTGCTACGAAGTGACTTAGATGGCAGCCTCTGGTATTTCTCACCAGACTGTGTTTCACTGGGATATTTCCATCTTGGAAAGTAAAGCATTTTTGAGTGAAGCCTTATTTAAAAATAAAAACCAAGAACAAAATACTTTAAATTCACCATCATACATTTCTCCGCATAAGAAACCAACATGAGTGCTCTATACCTTGCATATGAAGGGGGAAGAAGAGTACTTTACCCATTTAATTTTTTACAGCATCAAAAAAAACCTGTTAATGTTAAGGATTTATGATTGTGTCCATCACAGTCAGTTTTAGCAGGCAGTGTTTTTCCTTGTTTGACCAAGAACCACCGACTATTGTAACAAGGATTGACCCTGTCAGCACTGCTCAAGGCAGTTAAACATAAGATGTTATCATTGGAAACAAATAGCTGCCCTTTATTTTTATGGATGGTAGAAACAGCTTGTTACCATGGCGATGTTGCTTTTTGTATTTTGAGGGTACAGTTGAAAGGGGCATGCAACCTCTAAACTTTACTAGTGATGCTTTTGGGACAGAATAGAAGGCAAATGTGTTTTCAACAAAAAGGCTAATATTTTTACAGTTTTAGGGGAGCAAATGCTTAGGGTACTGTGTGTGTGGTTACACTGTTGTATCTCCTTGCTCTTCCAAGCACATATCTCATCTTGGTGCTGATCAGACAGAAATGTTAAGAGACAGGCATACCACCTGTCTTCATTATCCACAATGTTAAGTGGGCATGGGTGAGAAAATTAACATTTAAAATTTATTATTGGGAATTAATTAACAGAGGTTTTACCATTTATTTAAATACAGATATTTAAAAGCTTCCCTCTGGGAGAAGGAAAACATTCCCTAGAGGGAGACTGCATTTTAAGATCTAAAGCACAGTATGCATACAGATATTGCACATGCAAACAAGGAGTCCTCATCAGCTTCACAGTCATTTAAGCATCAGGTGAAGCATCTTCCTTTCGTAAGGCTCATTTGCCCAATTACACGAAAGGCCAGAATAAAATGAGGGAAGCATCCTCAAGTGTGCTAAGGCAGAATCTTTCCAGCCAGAGAGTTGCCGTAAGTCAGTGCAATGGATTTTACAAAAAGAATCCTCATCAACATGCCACTTTCATTGTCTGCTAAGCACAAACAGAAGTCAATTAAATAGAAGGGTGAGCACCTAGGAACATTAACTCATAGCTTGTTGCATGGCTAACGTGGAGTAATGCTTTAACACTGTCCTGAGCAATGCATTTGAGAATGTTTTTCACGATGAGCAGGCTCAGTTTGTCTGAAATGGGGAAAAAGAACTACAGTACTTGGATTTAGAGTTTTGCGTTTCAGTATGCAAAATGGACAATGGCCACTGATAGAAGTAAGAGAGGAAGGAAAAAGAAGCAAGGATGAAATAAGAAATTCTCCCACTATGTCTAGGAATGAGCTTATACCACAAAGCCTTAAGTGTCTTTTAAAGCTTTCTTTTTTAAATAAGTGTTTCAAAGTGTATTAATACTTCAGTCAACTTTCCTGGGTCTTACTAAATTTCTAGCTAGGATTGACTTGACAGCTTGAGGCATTGACTTTCATAGTTTTGTGCACATTCTATGACAGAAGACTTCCCACCCAACCTACAGTTGCCACTTTCCAGTTTAACCAATGATTCCTGTCATATCTTGCTCACTTAAGTAGAGGGGAAAAGAAAATAATCCACAGGTAGCTTTTTTTCTTTGGTTCCTCTCTTTACATTCTATCCAAAAGAAAGAAAAACTTCCAGATGCAAAAAGTTAAGATTTTTCTCTTTTTAAAGAAAGCTGGTCCAAGGCAAATAGGATGGCTTGAAATGCTGGCCATGAAAACCTCTTGCATAGTGAATTACCCATCTGGCTTGGAACAGAAACAATGCAGACCTCTTATTTGGACTGATGTTACGATTTAATGCTCTTTCCAACAAGCCATTCATAAAATCCATGGCCGCAGCTGATCCCGGTTACTCTTTCTTTTTGCACATTTGCCTTGGAAAGTCTGTTTCACATCTTCACAAAGCTGCAGGCAGAAGAGTAATGTTTGACCTACAGCAAGCTAAAAGACCAACGCTCTCATCTGCAGCCATCATGCAGCGGTGGTCAAATAGTAAATTATGCAATTTCTGGCAGTGTGTTTGATGATTTTCCATTTCTCTTTATCTCCAAACATGTATCCACAGAAAACAGACAGCTCTCTGGGTTCAGCATTCATTCTCATCCTTTGCAGAAGTGAGAGTGATGCCACTGATTTCAGTGAAAATAGAGATGGGTCCAAAGGCAGAACTGGATGAACCTAAGGTGCTCCATTTCTGCGGACTCTAACTTCTAACTATTCCCTCATCACTACTTGTCCCCTTTTCCATCCCCACTTTCCCTCATTTTTCTTTCTAGAGACATGATAACTGAGGTTTTGACAAAAGAATCTAATAATAGCAATAGGTCTCATTGAGATTTTAAACAAGAGATTGTTTCTTTTTTGAGGGAAAATGTCCAACCAACAGCTGTTTCCCTTCACCATCAAGTAAACAGAAGCTGATGATTCTCTGTAACATGCTTCCACTCAAAATAGGGTAGGACAGGGAAAATGTAGGAGTGTCTGAATGGCTTCAGGAAAAGACAACCCAGGCCTCCATTCAGTTCCTACATGCATCTAAGTATGCCCATGACTTAAGAGAATATCCCTCTGGGCACACAGCACCTAAGCAGTACTTGGCAAACTGCAGTCTTTCTCATGACTCTAGGCAGAGTGTTTCAGTACAAAGAGACATTATGTTTCTGCGCCCACAGGTGTTGAGTTTAGTTGCTTAGGACTGTCACAAATTAATCTTTACTGACTAGAACTTGAAGACCAGAAGTTACATTTGATAATCCATAGCATTCACATAAGGTAGCAGCTGTAACGTCACTAAAATGTACCCCCTTGCCTCTCTTTTACTTTAGATAACAGCTTATTTAAAACCATGACACATTGGGCACTGATGAATCTTAAGTAAAAGAAGAAGCCATTGAAATCAAGTTGGAGGAAAATTTAATTTTTCGACTTTCCTTAGAGCCTAAAATAAATGGGTTGTATGATGGACATAGAAGGATTAACGGGAGATGAGAAGAATGCGTTGGTAGCGTTGTTTGATCTACTTCTGAAAAGACAGTTTTGCTGTAGAGAGATGGAGATAAAGGGTTTTCTCATAAATAAAGTGCTGGAGGCTATTCTATTGTCCTCCTACACAGTACACCTGCTTTTCATCACATATCCCATCAGATAGCTCTCACGGCTTAGCCTGTTTTGCATTTCCATATGTCTTCAGAATATTTTTCTACTACTTAAAAAACAAAAAACAGCCGTAACAAAGACATCAGAGTTTTGCTATTATTTACCATGCTTTATATATCACACACACACACACACACACAAAAGGCTCAAACACTCTGTCCTCCACAACAGATTAATTTAGTTTGCCTCCATATCTGCAGAAGAGCATTTCCATGATGAAAATTCAGATGTTGGGGAGAATTCAGTCCTGTATTAGGAAATGAGACATCTGCTATGGTAGGCTCTGGCAAGGAATGATGTTCTGTAATTGAAATGCCCAACCTCTTGTGGGTATCTACTCAATAAACATCCTCATTGTTGATGAAACTGTTACAGACAGAAGCTTCTTAGCTTGTGAAGCCAGCAACAAGCCTTGCTCTCTGCGCAGAAAAAAAATATCTGGCCCTCATACATATAGTTCATAGGATGAGAGAAGTAAGGGAGACAAGCAAAGACAACTGTATTTATTCAGAGCCAATGGATGAGCCTTATTCCCTCCTAAACACTATATTCAGGAGGTCTTAATTCCCAAAATGATTACTGGCTGAGTGACTAGATCAAAATCATGCTGTAACATCTGGTTTGCAGTCATGCACGGCTACTTGAGCTTTATAAAACTGTCAATGGTTTGTTTTCCATCAAGACTATAGCATCTTTTGGTTGGAAATCTAATCCTCAGCAGTAATACTTTTTAATGTCTTAAAATCTGAAAGAGTTTTCCCCTCTAATATATCGGTCCACAACTTCTATGTTTAATATGTTATCAATGGGAAAGTTTCATCTAATTCAAGCAGCTAGTTAGCCAGTCTACTGCTGGCTCCACTGAAATAGCTAAGCAAACTTTATGCTTTTCTTTTCCAATTATACCTTGTTATTTCATTTTTTTTTAATGGCTATCTATCCAATTCTTCCTTTTACAGTAAACACAGTGTCATGCCAAATAAAGTCTTGTTCAAGAATGTCTTGAAGTCATTAGCTTGTCATGGAAAACTAAAACCGGAGAAATACTGAGTCTCTCATCCAGCAGCCAACACACCCAAACTCCAGTACATTAGATGTGAAGCAAGCTGCATTATAGACAAAAGCAGAAAAGGTAGGCAACATGGGAATGGCAAAAAGAACCCAGTGATGTAAGAGACAAAACCTACAAAACTGCTCTATGTACACAAAGGTTTGCACTTGCACAATTCACAGGTGGAACAAAAAACCATGTTGGGATGCACCAGTTCAGAGATCCAGTTTGTGAGTGTCCAGGGCTAATTCTAAAAGCAAGGTTGCAGACCAAAGACAAGCAGAGGCTTGCTCCTTGGCAGAGATCAGGTTAGCTATTTCCACCTCTGGAAAGCTTTCTGTGGTCATTTTCTAGTGGCTGAATGAAATAGAAAAAACATTATCTGACAACAATGGCTTAGTTCTTATCAGAAATCACATGCGAAAGGAGACAACAGCAGTGGAACAAGGTATTCTCTGTATATACTTTAAAAGGGGAGATTGATCAAAAAGGGAAAGTCACTTTACATACAAATTCAGTTTTACCACTCTACTTAGAGCCTAACAGCAGAATTGGATCATACTTTGATATCACTGACACTTCAATATCCCTTTATTTATCTGTAATCTCTTTCCCAGTCATGTTCACCTCACACAGACAAGAAAGGAAACTTGCTACTGCATTCTGAGTATTTAAATATCTGCTTCCCTTACAAGTGAAGAACAGCTTTATGAGTACATGCTATGAGACAGAGTTCTCAGATTAGAGAACCTATTAGTTACTCTGATATAAAACTTAAGTTTCTTAGTGGTTTAATGCTCCTAACATCACCTTCCTCTCAGCGTAACGATCTTTTTATTCACTCAGTTTTTTAGTTTTACTACTTAATTTGCACTTAATCACATATTACTTCATATTAGCAATATTACTACAATAAGAATGCTTCGAGTTTCTATGACGCTGTTAACTCCAGAATGTTTTGAAAAGCAAATGAACACTCCATGTAACTCACTTTTTTTTTTTTTCTGATGAAGCAACTAAACCACAAAAGGATGGAAAAGAAAAGAAGAAAATCCGAGTTTCTTGGTGTGAGTGCTGCAATCACTACAGGACTATTCCCACTTCAGTTACATTGTCTTGTCCTGAAGCACTATGAATGCATTTAATTTACTATTGCATTCTTGTTGATGGTAAGGGGGTTCTGGCTTACAATAGAAGAAAAAGGCACAAAAATATCTTTAGATGAAGTTGTTTCACATGCAACTTGACTAGCTGTTCACACCATTTTTTTAGATGTTAGATTTTAATAGCTAGATATGTCCTTCTAATTTAATTTAAAGGAAGATACAGGAGGCGACAGTAACACTTCCAACGTACTGGCTGCACAAAAGACCCTGTCAAGCAACTGCCCATCACTTTGGAAGTTGTGACAGGGTGAATGCCCCTCCACAACCTAAAACAGAACTAAGTTCTAAGTCTGAAACTCTTTCTGCTTTGCAGAAGGGATTCAAATTCAGGCAGAAAGAGAAGCAGCATATTAACGCATGTTACCAGGCACTTTAAAACAGTGTATTTTAGAGCACAAACAAGGGCATCGAACTGGGGGGGCACAAAGAACTTCTTTAGCATTTTCAAACAAATTAGACCTTGACTTTGTTTAATTGTTTGTGCTGCAAGTAAAATAAGCCCTGCAAAGAACTTATAAATTGCTCTCATTCAGCCTAGGCTTACGGGTTTTCTATCTTTTTATGCTTGCTTCCTATTGCAACCTAAACTTATCTAAGCGTTGCCTAAACAGTAATTACCTAAACAGTAATTCTCCTTTCATGTTGGTCTCTGCAGGAATGCCTGTTCTCATTGGACAGGTTTCTGTGTCTGGAATGCAGGGTTACCCCACCAGCTTCCCCTTTTCAAGGTTTTCCAAGTTATCTATTAGACCTTTACTGAATTTGATTTCCAAGAAAACCAGGAGTTTAGCTAATATTTTATAAACATATTCTTGCTTTTGTGGTGCTGCAATTGACTGCTCATAAATAACTTCTTATTATGTATAGCTGTGTATACAGCAATTATTTCAATATATAGACACATGTAAGGGAGAACAGGTATAAAGAGATGGTTAAAATAAGAGGTGTGCTTGGAGGTGAGCACTGTAGGATCTAGACAACATGAATATAAAATGTAAGCACAGGGATAATAGAAAAAAATATCAAGACCTACAGAGACGTCTTTGTAAATGTCAGTGCAGAATTTGACCTTTTGGTATCTATCATACATTCACCTGTCTTTGTGTGGGACTGGTATCTCCCATGTCATTTTGCATTGCTTAGCAAATCCTGTGGTGTCTGTTCAGAAATACTGTACTGGGAGGATCCAAGAAATAAGGCAGACAACTTTAGAAAACAGAGACAAAAGTTTCTTCTTGAAGTATCCCAGAACCTAAAGATTGCTGTCCTTCTGCATCTAAGATACTGCGGAAGCATTAGCCACCACTGTATTTCATGCTTTTGAGCATGGGGATCCACATTCTTTGGATAGAGGTGGAAAGGAATGCATCTACCCTTGGCACCCGCAAAGTTTGATTTTCGTCATCCAAGTGCATGCTGAACTGACATTTTTTGGGGTACACAAGGGCTGCTATCAGCTACTCACAAAAGATGCCTGCCCCCTTCCCATTCAGTTTTAATTTTTCTGAACTAGCAGTACACCGATAGTGATCCTGAGGCAAACTTGGGCACTGAATCCCACCACTGGCCTCTATCACTGCATCCATTAAAACTGCAACCTACAGAAACCAGTAAAGGCCCAGCATGAGCCTTGCAGCCTGGTCTTTGCTTTTCACCTGATAACTGCAGGAGCAGGACATGGAGAGAAGATTAAAAGTGGAGAAAAGCTATTCTGTAACCAAAATGGGACCCAGAGGATCCCCCAGATGTGAGCTAATGTTCTTACGACAGAGTACTGGAACAGTGGTGTCACCAAAACCAAGCCAGATTTTACATGATAATCTTGACAAAATGGATGCGATTCAAATAAGCACTCTGATGACACCATGTTCTCATCCAAAATTACTAGTCTTGCACTATAAAATGGAGGTTGAAGTCCACATCCAAAGCATACTGTTGGGACTACGTGTCAATCACTGCAATAGCAGTGCACATTACAGAGAGCTGAGGTTCTCTGCATAGCAATAGAGCTGCAGTTCAGCTGTGTTTCTGGACTGAAAGGATTTAGTTATCCCATTTTTTGCTTTGGCACTGGAGTTTTAGAGGTATGTTAGATTGTGTAATAGAGCATTGACTGGTAGATTATTCATAAAGGAGATTATTAACAGTTTTTAAAAAGACACACAACTCCTTCTCCTCTCCCCTCCTTTTAATAAAGGAGGGAGAAGAATATGACCTCCTGACACCGATGACTAGAATAGCACATTGAAGCCTTTGCCAATTATCCCAGCTGGTAGCAGATCCTGCGTAAACAGGAGGGTAACATTTCCAGAGAAACCCAAATCTATTTTTCTCTGGCATGTAAAACCACATTATTTTGGTTACTGTTCCAAAGAGTGGAGAAAAGTATAAAAAAGACAGAAGCTGTTAAAGATATGATCAACTGAAGCTAATCTTGCCTCTAGTGTGTGAGTTGCTTGATCAGTGCCCTAAGTGCTTTGTTATTGATGCTGAAAGACATACTACTCATGGAAACAATGTGTGCACTGAAGCAGTTCACTCAGCTGGGACCTCATGTTTTCCTGAATCCCTCTACAGAGGGGTAAACCCACAGATTTTAGCCCCTGTTTGCATGTTATACTAAATCAGAATCTTAAGGCACCTATTGCGTCTGGGTTCCTAATCAGCAAGGCATTTTGTTAGGTACTTTGCTAGCTTTGAGGGCTTATTTGCTTTGTGGAATAAAGACAACGCACGAAGGCATGCTGCAAGGCATACGTGAAACAACAGAAACAAGGTTGCTATGCTAACTTGATCTTGTAGTTTCACAGCTTGGTTTAGAATATAAACTTTCCTCTACATACATTAGTAGTAACAATAGACTGATAATTTACCAACACCTTAAATGGAACTGGAAACCCACTGCAGGGAATAAATATTTGTGGCATTTTACCCATTTTAGCACATTTTTCCAGGTGTTTGCTCACGTCACAGTGCAAATGGTAATCCAATATAGATATTTGGAGGTGTAGTTTCCGTTTGTGATGGTTTGGGTTTTTTTAGTTTTATTAATTTTTTCACTCCCTCCAAACAAGCTATTCCTGCCAGGAGCTGTTTAAGTGGAAAGTGGAAGTCTTTTCTCTTTTTGCAATTCAGGTCAATATTTGCAATTTGAATGCTTTATTTAGTTAACATCAACCAGTGAAGAGATGCCAAGAAAAGTTACTGATTATAAATTACAGCCTCTCAATAGCAAAAATACTGTAGTGCCGAAAAAAACCCGCAGTACTATTTCTATTTCTTTTCATGTTAACAAATCCCAAATTTAATTCAATTTAACAAATCTATTTCTTTTCATTCTGAAAATAGCTTTAAAAGAAAAAGAATCTAAAATTCCCCAAACACGTGTGTCCAAGGACCAGCATACTCAAGAAACAGAGGGAGAGCAGAACTGAGCAGACAGCACCCTTTGGCTAGTTCACTCTACCTGACATCCACAGCCCTTACTCTTTTCTGGTTTCCACTGGCTTCTTTCTGAAGTTTAGCTTCACTGCTCACATCTCCCTTTCACTGCAGCCTGAGTATGTCTTATCTGCACACCACTTTCTCTACAGATGATTCCCACAAGCTGTGGCTCAGGACCCATGGCGCGCTGGCAGTATTACCTCCTTGCCCCTCAGGATCACAATTATTGATTTATCTACTACTGAAAGGCTGAGAAAAAATGAACCCGCTTTATTCAAACACACTGGGGAAAAAATCCCAGATCTGAACACCACTTACATTCAGGAATGTGGGGCTGAGGAGAAAGGAAAGGGAGGAAAGAGGATTATTAATCATGTCAGCTAATTTTTTTAGCAGTAAATAGTTTTTATCAGCTCCAGTTGCTGTATATCTTGCTACAAGAGAACCATATTTTGACCTATAACTTCTATTTCCTCCAACAATCAATCTGCAATCAATAGATTACCTGACAGCAGATACTCCTGGGATGTGTTGGTCAATACACACGTGCAAAGACAGTTTTCTTTCTGAGCTAAGTGTGGATAAATTCCTGCTGTCTGCATCCACCTGCATACCCTTTAACAACTGCTCCTTAGCTCCTAAGCCTGGGTATCTGGGGACAGCTATTTATGACACACCAACACCAATCCTCTACTCCCCAGAAGGACCTCAGATGTGCTTGGCATATATCACTTGGAGATAAGCAAATGATTCAGAGAAAATAAAGTGAATTAAAATACATTTAGGTTATTTTCCTACTTGTAGAAACATGCGGGATGTGTTCAGTATTTGAAATTATTCATGTTTAGTAAAGAAATCCCCCCTCTCTCCAGTGAGATGAAACTGTTCACTATCTGCTCACTCTGCATCCTCAGTACCAACATTTGGATTCAAAACTGTTAGTGGTCATTTATCACTTGATACCATTTCCATTACTTTATGGAAAACAAATGATATGCTATGATAAACAAAATTTGAAGCTACAAGTACTGTGGGCCAGACCCTTCTCTGCTTGCATAATTACCTTCCTCTAGGACTTTGGTAAGGGACCTCCTATCCTCCTGTGTGCCATCTTTCCATCACAGGTTTGCACAGACTTGTCTGAAGAAGGAAAGATATCTGATTAAATTTCTCTGTTAAGTAACTTCTGCTTTAAAAAAACCTGTGTGAGCTTTCCTCTCAGTTCAGACCGCATATCCTCTCTTCTTACATGTATAGACCATCTTTGGTTACTGATTTCCGGAACATGTGGTTCTGCATCCTCCCAAATGACATAACTTAGAGGGGGTTTTATTACGAGTTTTCTGAGGTTATAAATGGAAAACACAGGAGAAGCCACAACAAGTAATTTGGGGAATTTAAGTCTGTGCTCTAGCCAAAACATGAATGGCTCAGGCAAACAGATGTGGAAGAGATGATTGTTCTCATGTTCAATGACCTTCCTACTTTTTATATCAATTAGTTTAGCCACTATCACTCCCCTAGTCCATCCAAACCAAAGTGCTTACCAATTTACTTTGCACTGATGGCCTCCATTGTCACATGCTTTATTCTATACCACTTCTGGAGCTTCAAAAGAGAAGACAACACTCAGGCTCCAACTCCTGCTAGAGATTCCTGCTGGTAATTAGTCAAGTAAAATGAACAAGTTCTTGTTTCCTGGTATCCAGGCTGAGGACACCCTCCCTCCCCCAGAATCAGAGATACACTCTGTCAGAATGGGCATTTCAGTGTTTTGCACAAATCATTGCACCTGCTTTCTCAGTTCCCTCTGATATCTCCACTCTGCCCCTCCTTCCCTGCACTGAAGGCAGAGAAAAGCATCTGCCTCTAGGATAGCACAGGACCAAACAGAAGCCCCATTCTTGTGGTTCTGGCAAGGAAACAGGGTTAGGTGCTTCATGCATGAGGAGTGGGAGGGGGGGAAGGGATGAAAGAAGCCAGCAAGTTATGTCAATATATGCCATTTGAGTGCCTGTCTCATACCAATTCCAACATAAAATAAAAACAATTTATCACTAACGCAATTTCTTACCTATTTGCATTTCAGGATCTTAAAAATAGGGCAGACAAATCGTAATGCATGATGCCCCTAGTGATTTCTAGTCCCTAATTACTCTGATAACTTGCTTGATTAGTGTATGCTTTATACAACGGGACTAGCTGGAACAGAGAAAGTCTACTTACTTAAGAAGTGCTCTGGATATGATTAGCAGGAGTGCATAAACATACATTAGTGCACATTAATGCAGTAACTAATCTAGACAGTGGACAGAAACAATACATATTGTATTTTTCCACCCAGTATGTTTCTGTTTGAAGATTCCTTTCACAACATGTGCCTCTGAGGTACTTACTTTAATCTTCCTGTTGCAATTTGTAATTACCTTAGATTGGTATGTCTGTTTTTCTAAATAAATTGCTTCACTGGCAAAAATATGCCCTCTTTGTAAGCAGATTATATTTACTGCCACGCAGCACACTTAACTTCTTTCTCACTGGGAAAAGAGGGTTTGAACTCCTTGCTGCGAGAGACATTTTGTTTTGTTTATAAACACATCAAGAACATTTTATTTGTCTAGAAACACAGCTTCTCTGTAAATGATGCGGATGGTTCTGACATCCACCTTCTTACTAAGGATATCTGCATTTTAGGGACTTCCACTGCGATCTCAGTGGGGAGTAGTTTTTGCACACAAACTGCCACACTGGGACAGAAATGGCTTATATGGGTTTTCTAAAGATATATTTGTTGTGGCCTTTGCTATGACATACGTGCTAATCACCCACCATGACAAATATTTCCTATATAATATAGAAAATACAATAATTCATATTTCCAATATGATGAAAGCAAAGTCATTGGGTATGGACAGGAAGGTCACGCCTTTTGTCCACGGTGCCTTCAGGCCCCTCCATATGACCACAGCTGAACAACAATCCAAAGGGCACCCACCACTGCTCTGCAGGAGAGGGACACCCCTCAGGCAGACAAACAACACGCTGCTAATGAATTCAACGATCTTAAGTCACAGGCATCATGATCCTTTCAAGAGAGACAGGAACTATACATCACCTCAGGACCTTATTTTCAGAATATCAGGAGACAGGATGATTTCAGTAGCACACTTAACATTTGAAAGAGCGTTCCATTCCTATAGTCTTTGGCAGAAATGCCCTCTTCCTCACGTTCCTTTCACCACTTGTATTTTTGAGAAAAGAGTCAATGATTGTTTTAAAGTTATTTGATTTTTTAATGCAAGACTCTTTAAGTGTTTTCACATTCGTTCTACTGTCCAGAAAGCTCTTGCCTATGCTATCAAGACATTCAGTGATTAGTAATTAGCATCGTGATCACCTTCAATAGAAGTTTTCTATACAAAGATACAGGGATTGAAAAATCTGAAAAAAACCCCAAACATAATAATATTACTTTAAACCCAAAAATATATAGCCCAAGAATATGACAAGAAGCACTTCGCAATTGCTACCTATGCAAACCAGACTGGCAAGTTTTCCCTTCCCTCCTTACCTCAGAAGGAATACGTTTACCTTTCAAACACTTCCAGTCAAGCACACCACTTGCATTCCTCCTAATTTGGCTTTAGCAAGACACATTGTGCTCTACCTTCTCAGATACATTCTGCTTGTCTCTTGCTAATCAGGTTTCACTGCTGGCAGCCAAATGGATGATGCCCAAATTTCATGAGATCTGGAGAGCTGCAAATTACTGTTCTGCTGGGTATCTGACCATGCCAAACTGCAGTCTTGCTGACACTTAGCTGAGTAATTTCAGGAAGGTAAATGCCAACACCAGATCACTAGAAGGATGACAAAGACTGTGCTTCATGTGCATCATGTATCCCTGTGCTAAAGCAATACAAAGAAAGGATGGTCATGGCAGCTGAAAGGAACGAGGATACTGCAGAATGGAATGGTCTTTCAAACAGTGCAGCTGGTCATACGATGCTTTGGAGGCTGCAACGTGCTTCAGATGAGCCTATAGCCCAGCACACAAAGAGCAAGTTGGAAAAAGAAATCCTTGGCACTTTGTTTAAATGTAACCAGACAAAAATATCTCACCTTCTGCTTTCAAAACTGGGTAGCTAGAGACTATGAAACTGCATTGCTTTTCTGATGGAATGCTACTTCTGCAGTATCTACCATTTAGCTTTCAATTTCTTTCCAAGAGTTATGGGTCAATAGCTAGAGTCAAATATAACCACTTCCTCATGCTTATGATAATTACTAACTCCCACTTTATCACAGTGCCTTTTATCTGAAGTATCCCAAAGCATTTTACAAATTCAGCAACACATCTATGTTGGACCTGATCCAATGCGCATTAGGGTTAATGAAGTTAATACACAATGTATTATATGCATGCAAACATTGGATAAATTGCTTGCAATAGTATAATTACAGTTGAGGGCATCCAAACAGCCTTAACTCTGCCCTATAGTGATGGAAACAATAAAAAAGAACAATTGGATGAGTCTTTGAAAAACAAGCTGCTTTTTTTGCAGCGAATCCAAACTAAGATTGTAATAAAATACTTAAATGATAATTAATGTGTACTTCTGGCAAAGGACTGGGTTTCAGTTATGTGTGTGTCTTAGCTGAACATTCTCAATCTTGAGGTTTTTACAGTTTAACCGTCAGTTTGAATTTCCCAGATTGAATGCAGTTTATCTGAAACTGAAAGAAATAATGAGGGTTGAAGAGATGACAAACTCCAGTTCTATTTTAAAACCACATTTATCTAACTAGTGATCCAAACAAGCCTATACACGTCAGTATACCATCTTGACACTTTCCAGAGTACTGAAAAATACATACTGCCCCTTGGAAATCCTTAAATTGGAGATGTACCAGAGAAAGGATCATCCTCTCCTTCACACCTTTTTTAATGCTCTTTTCTGAAGTATCCTCAAGTAGTTACTGTCAGAAATAAGACAAGTAGGCTGGACATATCACCTGACCTAGTGCAATAACAATGCTTTTAATGACACTACAGAACATAGGCTTTGGGCTTTATACCAAGACTTTCAAAACCTTCAAGCTAGCAAATCTACAGACTGATTTCAGCTATCTTCTTTGACTTCCTATATCCTAACAAAGGCCTACACTGAAGGACTAACTACACCATTTCTATCCTAGAGCAGGGCTGGTATTTTATGTGTGAACACCAGTATTTTAAAGTTACAATAAAAAGCAACTGCAATTTCTTCATCAAAACAGCTTGCAGTCCATCATTATGTTTGGAATTTGGCTCCCCTTGTCTCAGCAACATTGTAGGACTTCTACTGAGTAAATGACCTACCAAGTATTTTCCTGTGTGGGCTTCCGTTTTCTTCAGCACTACAAGGAAGAGGAGATTGAGAAGAACTAAAGAAAGAGCTGGGGGATAAATGAAGTTTAATAAACCAAACAAAGCACTCCCTTAAGTCTGCTATGGGAGAGAAAGGAAGAACACTTTAGAACATAGTGGGTGTTGCGATCAGTGCAGGTATCAACCCCCACACTCAGTATCTGCTCCTAAAGTGCTTCTACTGTAACAACACAATACTGTAACAACACAATTCCCATCTTTCTTCCCAGTAATTCACACAGAGAATGTGCCTCAATTCACATGGGAGGGATTACAGCAACACTGCAGCACTCGTGAGGTATGCTGGGTTGGCAGCCTCTGACACCAAAGCAGGAGACTATTCAGTGGAGACTCTCAGAATAGGTATAAACCAATAGAAACAGATGTCATTCCCTCTACTGGAAAGAGCTCATCTCTGGAAAAGCTTTCTTTCTGCCTTGGATCAGGCTCCCCAGGGATAGCTTAGCTTTTCTGCCAACTGAAGCACAAACCGATGCTGTCTAACCCAGCGCGCTTCTTGTGATAACTAGACTTGGAGCATCTACTTGTTGCACAGTGACAAGTACATTCAGCAGTAGAACCCTCAGCCATTCAGATATCTGTTCTGAAGATACAGAGCACTATATTGATAGAGAACAATATACTGTAACATTTCATTTGTCTGAAAAATGCCACAGTTCTTCAGTTTTGAATGGGAACTGTTTTCACAACAAAACCCCCTTTCTGTGTCAAAGCAGAAAGCCTATTGTGAAACCCTTCCAGTTCAGGTTTGCAACAGTACCCTGCACTGCTTTTCTGACTGTAGGTTGTTCCATCATTTTCTAACATTTATAAAGTAATAAGCCAGGCCAGCTTAATAAGGACTATGAAAAAGCTCTCTTCAAACATTACAGATAATGATAAAAACTGTGTGAAGGTGAAAAGTATAGGAGAAATCTATTCACCATGAAGACAGTTAAGCAGAAGAATGGGGTCCCAGACAGACTTGAAAGTGTTCAAGGTCTGACTGGTTAATGCCCTGAACAGCCTTGCCTCACAACTGACACTGCCTGGAGGAGGTTAAGAGTAGAGGTCTCTTCGAACCTGAATTATCCCACAATTCTGTGAAAGTAATTCTCTTAACAAACACAAGAGAAAATAACTTCAAAGTTCGTATTGGATTATCAAAGTATCTGATAGTAAATACATTTGAGTTGTAAGAAAATCTCTCTCTGCTTTTCAAGCACAGAAGAGCAAACGCTGACCAATAAGGGCAAGAATGATGATACAAGCTAGCATTTTACCATGGTATTACTGTGACATAGATGCTCAGAACATAAAAATCAGAATAACGCACATATTAATGAACTACATAATAGCCTAGATAGTTCCTTTCTAAATTTCGAGACTTACAGTTGTGCAGCTACTACCAGACATAGCTAGCAAACCAGATGTGAGCTACCTAAGCCCTGAAGGCATCAGTTTTGATGTAATTCAACAACAAAGCATGTATAGGTAGAAAAACTTGTGAAAATGCAGAAGGCACAAAGATTATTTTGGTAATAAGATGAAAAAGTGAGTAGGTAAACTGGTGACAATTCAGTGACTTGGCAAACTGAAAGCAATCCAAGACTGTGTGTTTAATACAGCCATTAGGAAAAAAACCCAACCCAACACTGGCTGTAATTATAAAATGAGTTAGGGTTTAAGGACTGGAGTTGAATTGCTCAAAAGGAACTCTTAGCTAAGCAACTTAGCAGACCTGATGTCATCCTGAGTTGCATACCAAGGAAAATGTATTTCTAAATATTCTAAATATTACATTCATGAATCCATGTTTTAGGAATATGGAAATGACAGTAAGTCATAAAAGTCAGTGACAAAAAGAAAGAAAAAAAAGATATGATTGTGATATTTTAATTACGTTGCCCAATATATTCAATTAATCCGAAATAAATTTTAGAAATAAAATCTTAGAGGGTTTATATTTGCTGTTCTCAAAAGCCACAAATAAAGAGCTCTCAAAGCACAAAGTAAAGGCCTTCCAGTCATGTACACAAAGAAATAACAGGAGCCAGCGACTGGCTAAACAGCAGCCAATTCCCAGGAACCACATTACATTAAAAACCTCCAAGTGTCTAGAACACTCCAAAACCAAACAACAAAAAAACCCCCACAATAGCCTGCTGGCTATCATTTTACATTGATGTTCATTCAAAAGTAAAATTTTTAAGAGGCAAATCATGCAATTCTGAATGCAGATACCAAAGGTGTGCACATTTAGGACTTACTACAATGATGCCACCCCCAATACGGCAATAACCAGCAACTCTTGTATTTAAAGTGACACATATATTACTAGCCTTAACTGGTTGCCAAGCTCTACTCTATCATCTTCCTGTTAGTGTTTACTGTAATCCATTCGTGATTCTAAAGACCTAAAAATATGCAGAAGCTATAACCTCTTTTTAACATTGTCACTTCTACTTCAAAGGGCCTGTGGACATATAGTACATAGGGTACAAGTGTTAAGGGCAAGCATTTAATTCCCTTTGCCAAAGGCAGAAAAATTTGGATCGCCTTGAATACTTAGCATTGTGAGTGAACACACAAACCTGAAAGAGAATAATTAAGATGAACGTTGGCCTGTTAGGTCTTTTTTTAAATGGTGCTAGTCATGAAGGGGAAAAAAGAACCTTAGAAGGAAAAAAGCGATTAGAAGCATTAAATCTGGTCATTTGGCTTAAATTCCATCCTGAGTCACAGTCCAGTAGGAAATACAGACACTTGATCTCTTCTCCCTCTTCTGTCCTTTCCTTTCCCAGTGAACTGTTACAGTACCCTATGTGACCTTTCCTGCTGAGCCACTTTATGCAGACCTGCTTTTTCTACTCTGGTTATGTCATTATCCTCATTTTAGATCATACTATCATACCTACCAAAAAAATACTATTTACCAAGGTACTTATACTTTGTGTAAGCATTTTGAGTAGATGAATTTATATCTACCTTCTTTGCTCCACTATAACTTAACATAGCTAAGGAACATGCTTCCATTTTTCAGTTAATTAGAGCAACCAGGTACAGAAGAGTTTTAGAAAGTAACTGATGTGCAGGCTATTTTTGCCACAACAGAAGCAACTTGGTGTTTTTTGTTTGTTTGAGGGGTTTATTGCTTTAGGATGGGGCTGTTCTTTGTCAGCATTCTCCTTATAAACTTTTCAAAACAAAACCTTTCTTTTCTGTTTAAAGAAACAAAAATATTAGTAATATATACTGTATAAGTTATATATCTATGAGTGCAATTACAACACCACAGTTTCTCTTCCAGTTTAAACAGGGTTACTGTTGAAAATATCTATTTGTCGAGTAAATTCACCTTACTTAAAATTTTCCAAAGGGGGAAAAAATAAAACCAAACAAAAAGGAACATTCAGGGCATTAAAACCACTCAAAACTCTCCAATCCATCCGTCCTTTTTCAGTAGCACTACAGACAACAAAATCAAACATGGGAGAGGGAGAACACCTTACTAACAGCTGGGTCAAAACAACCCATCCACAAGGACACTGCTTGATTGCAAAAGACTGATTGAGTTGTCCTATACTGTGAACTTCTCTTTTATATAACAACTGAAAGCTCAATATTTATATCATGACCTGAATAAAGAAAACATTACAAGAAAAAGCACATCATCCTAGGCACCATTTGACAGCCACTCATAAAGAACATATAATTTTAATTATTAATATAATTTTACTGGTATTTGAGACAAGTGGAACTGGTACATCTTTGTGGGCAATGGCGTGACATGACTTTGCCATCCTGGCATGCCAGGGGAAGAAGATTCACCTTGCCATCTCTCAGGCATAAGGCAGGCTGAGCAGTTCAGCAGGTGTTTTTGTCCACATTAAAGGCTTGTAAATGCTGCTGCTAATTGAATTACAAATTATCTCATTATCAGATACAGTAAGTAATTTCTTTAAATTAAGTGGAGATTAATTAGAATAGCTGGGCAGAATAACTGAAGCAAAATGGTCCCACCCTCCCCATCAACATCTAAACCTGTCAAATTATTCTAATCTGACAGGAATTGATTTAGGATTATCAGATGCATCTGTTGAACTGGCATCAAAATTCTTCAAAATCTCAGTAATTCTCCCCATATTAAAACTTAGATATTTGATACCTACAAATGTCCTTAAAAACGGGGTATTATGTAGCTATTTTTCTTAAAATAATGGATTCAATCATGTGTTTCAGTGCTTATGAAGGTCACACTTGTTTGTTGTTTTAGCAGATTAAAAAACCTAATACAAAACAGGCCCTATTATCCTTTGAAACTTTACAATTCATGAAATAGTTATGAGCATCAGAGTAATATTCCCTGATAGCTAATAATTACACTGAGGTTTCCTGAGGTTATACAGACCTGGTTATACATGGTCACTAGTAACATTGGAGCAATCAAGGTTACCCTTCATATCAACACACTGCATCTATCTGTGGAACAAGACAATAAAAATGCTAAAAAAAAAAGAAAAAAGAAACCAAACCAAACAGGTTTTGGGAAAGAACACTCAAATACAGCAATTTCAAACATCTGTTCCTAAAGGAGGAGAATATGGTCAAGCATTATAAATCATTATTAGCAACTATAACGTTAAGGACAAAGACAATTTAGAGATAATCCATCAACTGGTCCAAGAATTTTCTTTCTCCTCCCATATGTATAAGCAGTGCCACATGAAATCACCCAAAGCCTTACAAGTAGCATTTTCACTGCTGAAAAACAATACATTAAACACTTCTCACATGAGTCACAATATAGTAAATCATGATAAACTATACTTTAATTAGAGGCTATGAGAAGGAAATTAATTTCACCAACAACCTTCTGTGGTAAGGAGAGATAGGGATTTGACACCAGCTTGGTCTTGTAATCAACTCTAACATTTCCCAAAGAAAATTCATATTCAAAACATCATCTTTGTAACCCCAGAATGGGACTACCTAGCCCCTTGGTTGCCAGCAGGAAGTGTTCCATTTTCTGCTCAGTGACTGACAACAGAATCTGATAGTGAAATAATTACTGGAAAAATTCCATTCAGAGACATCATGAGTAGATACATTTGTATGCGGATGCCTGAGAGGGAAAGGTGGCAAATCCAGATTTTGCCTACCAAAGTAGATCATGAAAGAGAAAAAAATTGAAAAAAAATAAAATCTACTTTAAACTGTTGACTTGAAAAAATTCTGTCCATTTCCCAAAGATTTCTTCTAGTGACTGTATGTAGGTGAAACATACGTATCTTAGTGGGATTTAAAAACAAACTAGAAAGCATACCTACACCAAGAGCTGAAAGCAGTGAAAAGCTAAATACACCACTCCCTCATCTTTAAAAGTCAAAACAGAGAATAGTTAAAACAAACCAGTGCTGGAAGACTGTTATTTTACACTAAGAAACAGAAGGAATACAGGCCAAATTCTAGGGGATACACCCTGCCCCCAAACTCACAAAAAACAATCAGGCCACTGTAACTACCTTTGAAGAAACAGCAAGAGGACTTACCCAGAAGTGAGACAATGAGGTCAGACACACTGTCAGATGTACCAATAATAGAAGTAAAAAACATCACCAAAAAAACCCCCACTCAACCACAAAAGCAGCAGTTCTAGAAGCAGGCAGTTTGGATCATTTTCAGTAAGCCACATCAACCTAACCTAACCCTGCTGAGCAAAGAAAGAAGGCCTTAGATATGGGTATCTGTTTGGTTTAGTAGTAACCATCACAGTTCTACTGAACTACAAGTTTCAGACTACTAAGCTCAGGTTCATCAACAAACATGACATTCTAGGCATTGTGCTCCCCATGAGGACCTTTGCACACATCCCTGTGATAAACCCTCCACAGGAAGAACCGGGCACCCAAGAAGGCTATTTTGAGAAACTATAGGGAAGGGGAAGACAGTTTAGGATTTTTATATCCTCCAGCGTCTTGTGCCAGGTTATACAGCCTTCATAAAATAACTTTAATTCAAAAGACATACCCAGAAACTGAAAGCCATTTAAACAATATCTTAGATGAAACAGTCATCACAGAAGAGAAAATCTGAAGAACTTGCTGTAACAAATGAAAGAAAAAAGCTTGTTTCTTTCCTTTTTCTCTTAATGTGAATTAAAATGGTATTAAAACCTGACAACTGCCAGACGTGGCAGTCTGCGTGGACACAGCCACATTTTGGCACGTCCTCTATGGACTTCTTATCAACATAGTACTGGAGATATTTGAGGAAGGAAGACACTTGTCGTTACTCTGACAGACATGCTAGTTGCCACCCATATCGAAAATGTATGCATGTCACAAGGAACACAAGTAAGGAAAAAGTGGATATACCAAACAGCTGTAAAGAAAATAATGAAGAAGGGGGTTAGAAGAGAGTTAAAAAATGCTGTAAAGCATTTAAAATTCTCTATAAAACGATCAGTGGTACCATATTAGAAAGCAGACCATTTCCACAGCTACTAAAAGAGGTACCATAAATTAACCAAATGACACACTAAAAAGCTTAAACTTAAAATCTGCTAATCCCTTTAGACTCAGCCTCCAACAATTTTGCAATAGGAACTGCAGCTCCTTTTGACAGAAGCAGTAAATCATCCCCTCAAGCAGCGTATCTTACTGCAAATAGGTATGTAAGAAACTAAATCTGTCCCAGTCTGTTCCAAACAGTGTTTTAGAGCAGTTTATGATTATATTTTGGAAGAACTTTTCCTCATTTAAAAATTCCATCACTTTTACAGTTAAATCCAGAGATAAATTGGGCACTTAGAGATATTAGAGGCTTTTTCAATAGATGTTCTAGACGTTGTACTACCTTTCATGTTATTCTAGAAGCTAGTCAAGCTCATTGTTTGAAGTCCAAAAGCATTTGGAAATTGATGTCTAGGGCTAAGCTTAAATCTTTAAACACTTTTCAAAAGGCAGATTCATTCTGAGAGCTAAACAGTCTTAGCAGTCAGCCTTTTCAACAGGACCTATTTGCAAAGATGGATCTGAAATAAATCACTTTATCTGGCTGTACCAATGAAAGCCATTTTCAGAAGAAAAAAATTAATATATCAGCCTGTTATATTCACAGAGAGCAGCAGTTTGTAATTTGTCCTTCATACAGCTGCAAATGAAGAAAAGACTTTAAGTTCTTTATCTTGGGAGGAAGAAGGGGTAAGGAAGGGAAAAGCAGATGTAAAATACTGAACTCATTTATTTGGACAGTAGATGAGGCAACAGTGATACATTTATTGATTTGCTGCTCTACTAATTAACGTACTGCTTTCAGCCTTGCAGCTTTCATCAAAAGACTGAGCTGTTTAAGACAGCCTTTGGAAATTCACCTCTCAGAGATGCCACCTTAAAACCAAGCAAAAGTGCTGTCATTTCTGGTTTTAATTGGTAATGAGCAAGCTAATTCTGCGAGGACTCTGATCCACATGCTCTGACATGCAGAGTTGTGCACAACAATGTAAATAGCAAACCAAAGAAACATGTTGTGTACTTGCTTCTAAGTAGCAAATATGCAGGAACAGGGTACTAGCATGGAAAAAGATCCCCATCATAAACATGGAGACGTCAGACCTGTGTCCTTCATTAGACATCTCACTCCCCCTTCTGTTATGCACCCCTGCGCAACTAGCAAGTTAACAAACAATTCATTAGCAAGTATTGGAGAAGAAATAAAAAATGAAGTCGCAGAAATTAAGACACATTTCTACTATATTCTACCATGCTTAACAGATCAGTAGCTCCTTCATTTTCTGAGATCTGTTCACTCATAGCCACAACAAATGACTGCAGCTCTAACAGTCAGAAGGGGAAGATGATGTTCTTTATGTTCTATGATCTTTCCACATCTCCTGATATCAAGGAGACTTTGCTTACTAATGCTGGCTTATTTTTCTTCTAATGACCTTTACACAAGCAGAATCTTGGAAGCAGGAGAGGCGCGATTATGGTCCGCATGAGCCCGAAGTCCAGTTTGCTTTCTTAACACTTGACTTTTCTCAGCAATTACTTAGCAAATTCACTTTTATTCAGAATATCAGCACAAATCCCTGACCTTTGTTCCTTGCTACATGCAGGTAATTAACCCATGAAAACAGTATTTTCGCACCATGAAAGGAAGAAAACAAGACCGCTACCTGAGAATTCATCTACTCCCTGGACAGCAGAACACACAGTCTCAGTTAAGTCACAAAAAGGGCTTCTGATAATACTATCTCATTGTCACAATAGAGGCCTTGCCCTTACAAATTCATCTACAAAAGCAGGGCTCAGGGCCCATGCAAAACTTGGAGGATGCTGACAGTTTTTCTTTCCCTTCCACCAAGTTTTCAAGTAACAGAGAATCAACCAGGATAATAAACCAAATGGGGCCTGAGAAACCTGCTGCCCATAAAATGACCTGAAACCCAAATACAAACAGGGATTTCCAAATTAGACACATCTTAAAACAAACATATCACAGCTCTCAAACATACAACCCTGGGACCAGACCCTTAGCTCACAGGGAGGTCCACACATGGAGAACTGTTCTTCTACCTCGTGAGTGTCTTTTTGCCAGTATTCTTAGCAACTGAGAGTGCCAGAGTACTGGAACATAGGTGTTTTTATGCTTCAGTGGATAACTTCCTATTACTGCTGTTTGGATACAAAACTGAGTAGCAAAACAATTCACTCCAGGCTACATGACAGTTTACTTCAGAAGATGCTACAGAAAATACTTGAGAGCCATGAGTTAAGGTGCACACACTTTAAATTCTAGGTAAGCATCATCCACAGAAGCATGAAACTGCTGTTCACACCCAACACAGTTCAAATGCACTGTATAAGCTTTTTCCCTGATGTATTTTAATCATATCCTCAGTATATTAACATCAAAATGAAAACCTTTCCTTATGTGCCAATAAGCTCATTTGTAATTAATTATTTCTCACTGTTAAAAAACCTGCTGGTCTTTCTACTTATGATTTTACAGTTCTAATAAATAAAATACATCCCCTTTTATTAAAAAACAACAACAACCACCAAACAAAAAACCCCACCAAAACCAGCTACAAAGCCTTTTCACTGAAAGTAGCAATACACTGATGTTGTGACAAGATGAACTATAATGGTGTTTGAAAAAGTTGCAAGCTCAGGTAGAGCAAATATGTGATGGTGTGAGAAGGAAATGAAGCAAAAAGCATCGTGGCAGGAAGAAAAGCAAAGGCATGAAACAAACCAGTTGTTGCCACACACTGGGATTCTACAATAACTTTAAATACAGCAACCACACGGAAACCCATGATCAAAATGATCAGTACTTTCCCATTTAAGTGTAGCTACATAGTAATTGAAAAAATCTTGCAAGTCTTATCTAGAAAGAAATCAAGTTATTTTCTTGTCCTTCTTCCCCGCTGCATTCAGTAGTATTTTCAAGGGAGTTAAAGGGAGAGGAAGATGCAACTACTTCTATAACCATCAGAATTTCTTAAGAGATGAACAGTGGAACTGGTGGGATTTTACTTTGCAGATAGCAGACATCAAAATGGCACCAAAAATCTCCAGGTACTTGAACATTACAGGAGCTGGTCAAGCTTCTGAGTACAATGAATTAGGAAGAGACTGCTGGCGCAAGCAGTAGCTCTGCAGTGGTGATACCTGAAGATCTCAGCAGCTGCAGAGGAGCAGTGTCCTGATGCTAGCTCAGAAACGGCAGCTTTGCTCAAAACCTCCATAAACACGGGTTCAAGCTTTTACTTTGACCCATCTCCACTTTGGATCAACTTTAATCCACAACGTAGGCAACTGTGCCCAAAAGGCTGCTCGCCAAAACCTTAGCAAATTCTTGGGTGACCAATTGTCCTCCAGGGAGCAAATTTTCTGCCTAGGTGCTTCAGACTTGTTTGCCTCAATGACATACGTCTCACGCTGGAACCCACCAGAATATTTAGGTAAGGGACTTCTCTTCGCACCACTGCAAGAACTTGGTTGTAAACCATAAAACACTCACCAAACAGAATAGTCCTGGTCTGTGAAGCAGCTCCACACTGCAACACAGAGAACTTCCATTTGTTTTGGAATTAGGGACTGACTCCATGCTGCAGCCTTCCAGAAGCAGGGAAAGATTTCATCCTAAACCTTACCTATAAAAGCTGCTAAGAACACAGCCAGCTGTCTCATTCAAAAGGGTTTATCTTCCTGGCTAGAAGCACAGCTGTGTTTCAGGATATGACTATGTGAAGTTGTCAACTATCAACTGTCTAGCAGACCTGTTCCTCAAGTGTAAATGCCCTCGTGACCATGACAAAAAGAAAAGTGATTTTCCCCCTTCTTATGTCCTGTTAGTTTTACAGAGCCAACACAACAGCAGGCAAGCCAGATTTTGAGTTCCCTCTTATAACAAGGGGAAGTGGTTGCTAAGCTGTATTTTGTCACACCTGCACAACAGCACTGAAAAGGCAGGTGTAAACAGAAGCTGTAATTTGCCCTGCTGTTGCTGATGCATGGGAAGGCAAAAAATCCCAGCTTGAGCCAGAACCCTGGTTTGAATGCAGAAGGCTGCCAGGTAGAAAAACAAAAACATCGCTTTACTACCAAACTGCATGTGTTTGATCTGAAAATCACTAAGGCACAATAAATACAGAACCCCACAAAAGAAGTCTCTTTACAGTCAATTTTCAGAGAAGAGCTGCAATTTCTGTAATGAACGTGCATTAAACCCTCAATAAGAAAGTTAATTAAGAAAATGAGTTTGTTGTGTTGGGGTTTTTTTCTCCCCAAAGTATTTTGCTACTGAAAAATACAGTATGTACAGTAAAAATGGTTTGGTAGCAAACTTTCTTTGTGGGGCTCTACTGGTACTGATAAGAGAGTTCTGCCTTAGTACAACTTAAATTCAGACACTCAGTGCAATGAAATGCAGTACATATATATATATATATAAAAAAGGCAGCACCTTGAAACACCACAAGATCATAAAAGGCAAAACACAGATGCGCAGAAACAGCTGAAAGCCCACAGGAAAAAGAAAGGTCAGCTGTTTGCTATTCAAATGGATAACTAAAGTCCATTTTTTTCCCCCATCACATGCTGGAGCAAGTTTCAGTAGAAGCAAAGTACCACATGGTTTCCTCCATCAATAATTTGGAAGAAAAAAACCCCCATAAATAAAAGTCAGTAAAGAGCAGAAGTTTCCCTTTTTTGGTCACGCAGATTATGAGGGAGATTTTGAAACCACATTCAAACATTCCTTTATCGATAGTTTCCAAATTTTCCCTTTAACTCATCCATGAAAGAAATAATGACAGTACCTTGAAGCAGGAGGCAGTAAATAAGGATACCAGAGAGCTGACAAAGAAGAATACTGAAGAAGGTTCAGAGAAAACCATATGTGTATGGTGTGACATAGACGCAACTTATATGGAAGGAAAGCTGCAGATTAAAAGAGACTGTTAGTCACAAGCAGAGAAACATAAAAGGAGGAAGAAATCAAAGAAAAAGGTCTACTTGTATCATTAAGCAAGGAGAAATACAGAGTAAGCCTCTAAAAATGAAAAAATCCTAACCTTTACAGTGACTCATAGTTATAAAAAAGAAAGTGCAAGTTTTGTTAAAGCAAACAGGAAAAAAAAGCTAGTGGGGTACTGCAGGCTTGATGCCTAACGAAATGTCAGGTTCATACTTTAAGGCCTACGCTTGCTCAGTAGCCTCAGTGGAGGATGAAAAAGAAATATTTAGTGGGTATTCAGCTTTGGTTTTCCCATGCCAAACCAAGAAAAGGAAAGCAGATCAAGGCTAATCACTAAGGTTCCTAGTCACCAGGATAACTTCCTGGGGGCTGACTGAGAAACCCCTTGCCTCTGGACAATCACTGCTTGTGCTCTGCAGCACAAATAACAGGATGCTTGAAAATGTGGTAGCTTCAACGTTTATGACAGCCTCTTTATAAATACCTCATTCCCAAGTTATAAATAAAATTGACCAAGACTTGTAGTCAACTCAACAGCCAAAGATCAAGTTTCCCTTGGGTATGGTAACTGTGGTAGATTCACCAGGGTAGAATGACAGGCACAGATGTGTCGGGAAACAAATTCTGTTCCCAAAAACTTTCTTTTATTTTTATGACTACAGACCACCAGAAGAAAAGAGATGAGCCAATAGCCTGCAAACATGATAAACTAGAAGTACGGAAAGACATATTTACAGCACACAGAATACGCGACATCCTCACCTGTAGCTCACAGAGCCCTCTTGACTAACACACCCAAACCAGACACTATACAAATGACTAAACACCAGCCTGCTGCATAAGATCACATGTGAGGTAGGTTCAGAAGCTCCTATCACAGAGGACCTTCAAGAGCAGTTCCAAGCATACTGTTCTGACAGGGCTCAGAGTAATTCCTCTACATTCACAGCTCATTCTTTATACCAGAAGCATTATCTTCACCAAAACCCTGTCATACTAGCAGCACACAGATACCCACTTGCTCCTTTTCCCTTTGCCCAAATATGAAATACTGCAAACAAGGATGAGCAAGAGAAGAAGGACCCCAGCCAAATCCAGAAGAGACATGCATGACCCACTAAGCTGGAGACATCACCGTGACTTGGTTTAGCCATAATTAATTTCATAAAGCACAAAGTTTCATACCTGTTTGCAGGTGGAGAAGGAGCTCTTGTTTGTTCTTGCTCAGTCGTCTTCTTACACAGAGGAGAAACCAAGGCTGCCAACTACTCCATGACAACCCATCCTTGGTTAATTTTTTGCCTTGACCATAGGACAAAGTCTCTGGGGAGAGTGGAAGCTACATAGATAACTAAGCTGTGAAAGGTAACATAGCAGGCAAAAACTTTCAGAGTGGAAGAGGGAAATAATTCTCTCTGTTTAGATGTTTTCTCTTCCTTCCCTTCATTCTTGTTCCTTTCTTTATGGTTCTGTCCATCCAGCTTTCTTCTTCTCTTATAGACTGCCTTTCTTTTTACATCAAGCATTTATATAGCTTTAATTACCTGACAAAGAATAAGCTTAAATGAAAAATTAAAGGTATATATCAGATCTAAGTGAAAAATGTACATTTTATTCTGATGAATTAAAACCTGTAGCCAAGAGCTGTTGGTGTTTTACCAGTGAGTATTTTTGCAATTGTCTTTCACAAAACATTCACTGAAATGACTATTTGCTTATGAGCAGAGAAGAAAACCTTCTTGTCAGTGTGTTCCTATGTCACAAATCACGGCAGCTCCTGCTGCACCAGAACAACAGTCCCACTTTGCCCACATCACTAATCTTGTTCAGCAACAGGCATCATTAGGTGCTTAGGGGAACAAGCCTGGGAATAAGCACTTATGAAATTGCCTTTCCCTTTCTAGTGCTTGCAACTCTTATGTGTTAGAACAGCATGTTCCAAGGTGTTGGTTTCTCACAAAGGTATTTTAGGATGTTTGTGGAAGCCTTTGAACGTCAGGACTTCTTTATCTATGTGTTCATCTGAGTTTTTACATACGTTCAGGTCCTAAAAGAAATGTCTCTTCCAACCATATATTTCTTACGCAACTGTTCACAGGAAGTCAGAAGTAATGTAAATTCGAATGAAAATAGTTCTTCTGTTTTGGTATTTCTGCATGCTGTTGCTTTGTAAATGCAGGTTGTCTGACTCCTCTGCAGAGAGGCAGCCCACAGCTGATGCATCATTGAACTCTTCTTTTGAATACTGAAGTAACAGCAGATCTTAGGCTGACTTTCAAACAAGTGAGCTTGGTCCACAGACTGGGTGCACATGAAGCTTTCCCACCAGAATTCTCCTCTCTCACACATGCCTAATCTCAATGGTGGGTGTAATTAATTCTCATATCCTCTCACACATCTTCCTACTCATTACCAGATTGTGATTACATTGGATAGGGTCTTGTCTGGTCTATTAAAATGCATATTACACGACAAAATGACCTTCAACATCCAGAACTGTTGGTCCAGCATATTGCATCTCCTGCTGACACAAGTAGGAGTCTCTTACATGTAGGGAGCTGAATATCTGAGCAGCGATCTGTGGCATGGCTATAAGAACAATACTGTCTTTAGTCACTGCTAGAACATAAGCAAGCAGAGAAACATTTATCTTCGGTCTGTTCTTTGGTATCTTGCAGATGAAGCATCTTTACTCTGTCTCCAAGAAACTCACCATGCGCTGCACTTGGAGAAAAAAAGTCAAGAAAAATTAAAGAAGACATCTGCTGTCCAAACTTCTGACAGAGGCATCTTTGATAAATAATTCATCTCAAAATTCTTGAGAAGTATGAATGAGATGGCAAAAGAGGTGCTCCTCTTCAGCACTCGGGCCTTCCTGGGTAACCTCCTACAGCACAAGCAGCTTATAATATCCTGGAAGGGGCACAAAGAGAAAATAGTTTTAACAAATTTGTCAATGAAGATGTCAATAGAGGTGTATGTTGTAATCAGGTACTTGCATACTACACAGACACTATTACACAAATCATGAAGATAGCTTCCCACAATGAATTCAGGGAAGAAGAGGGAAAATATCAGACTCAACTCAGTAGCCACAACTGAAAAGCAATGTAACACATTAATGAAAGTTCTCACAGCATGTGTCCTTCATGCAGGACTGTGGTGACAAACACCCATGCAGTTACAAACTATAGGACATTACGCTATTTAGACCTTAGGGAGCATCCTGACAATTTTCTGTCCATCATTTATTTTCAGCTCTGTTGGTGTACACAATTTGAGTGCTCTTAGCAGAAGGTCATGTCTAGTGAAGTTTCAGCACCAAACCATTTTCTGTCTTTTAAATAGTTTGATTTTAAATATTTTGTTAAACTTCCTTTCAGGGGACGTGTCCATAAGAGTCAGTAGGAGGTCCAGGGAGCTGGGTCTTCCAGCAATGCAATTGTTTTGCTCTCTCCAGGATTTACTCTTACACATGCCAACTGAATCACTTGCAGTAAAAATTTTGCTCTTTTTAACCTTATACCATTCTTCCTAGAGCTCTCCTGATCCTTATGCTAGGGATATGTAGGAAAACAAATGTACAGAGAAGCACTTTATCCTTTCTCATAGTGAGCAACAATGAACCTGGAAAATCATACAACTAAAACTTTAACAGAACCAATCTTTGTAAATCAGGCCTCTAACTGAAGGACAGGTCTGGATAAGTAAATACAGGTCAAATAATTGCATAGAAAATATATCTAAATTATATGTACATATTTACTGCTTTGGCCTAGATTAGCTCATATGAAAATAGGCTAATGAAGAGAGGACTGAAAAGGTACATTCCCTTGCTGAGGGTATTTAAGCTGATCTCCAGTGAAAAAAAGTATTTCAAAGAGGTATTGTTATGTGAAAGGCAACGCCTAACAGTGGAAGTGAAAGGCACTCTGCGCTGAAGAGGGGCTTCCACATGGTATGAATTTGACAAATTCAAAACAGTAGTAGGATGGTTCATCAGGAAAGGTGAGATAGGTATGCAGAAAGATACTTGAGTATAGCCCACAGCAAGCTACTCCTTGCTCATACTTTGATACCCTGAAAAATAGTTTTCACAGATTTGGTTATTTTCCATTTGTGTATTATATGGGTCAGTTACATTAAACTTTGGGTATTTTCCCATCTACTTGTCAACCACCATTTACTTAAAATAAATATTGATTTTTTTGTCTCAGTTAATCGGAGATCATCTGACAGACTCTTACAATGTCTAGCCGACACTGCCAAAGGACAGCTCCACACAGATCCACTTGGATTGCCATTACAGTACTGAGGGGGAAATATTTTTATATCCCATTTTACTTTCCTTCCGCTACTGATGGAAGAAAAGTCATGAGCTGAATCATGCTTGCTGGAATCCATCCTACAGAAGCAGGAGCAAGGGTGCCTAAGACTAATTCGCAACTACATTTAATTAGGACCCATTTTAGATGACCAAACTGACTTAACAGACGGGTGAATGTAAAAAAACCCCAAAACCAAAACCCTAATCAGTTTGACACAGAAGATGCTAAGTACATGTGTATGTGTCAAAGTAAAACCTCTAAGGCCTTTTTTTGACTTGGAAACAGGTGGCTCTTAATAAAGATTTTATGAGTTTACTTAAAAAAATAAATATGTAGAGACTTTCAAAGACATTTTCTTGTCTCATGTTTGTACTCTTTTGGCATTTAAGCTGAGAAAACAAGCACAATGTTTGTGCTGCTAAAGTAATTAATACTTCACACATTGCTAAGAGGGGACAGAGTTTTATAAGTTGCTTTGCAAGAGCCTCCAGTACAGCCATTCTTATCTCCCTCCAGTAACGCCCTGAGGTGCACCCGGACAGTAAGCATTATTTTGCTGCTTTAGTCTTCTTTCGATTGCAGGAGGTGCACCTTATTCTTTAAAGTCTCAACACATTTTGATAGAAGACCACAATCTAGTTTCAATTTGCTTTTACTTATTGGCTGACCTGGCCCCATCACTAAGGTCACATTACACAAAGATGAGAGCCTACTATGCCCCCTTCTAAATAGGCAGGTGATTACACGCAGTCGATGATCAAAATTAATGTTAAGGAATATGTCAAGGCTATTAACAAAGAGGCCAGAAATAAGAAACATTTTATTAAACACCTAATATTTTTAAGGTTTTTTTTGAATAAGATCAGCTAAACAAACTTATCAGGGCAAAGCAAACATCTTACTGGGTACTATTAAAATGTTGTCATTTTACTGATGCTTGTCCTTTGAAGAAAAAGGATGGACAAATTTGCTTACATAAAATACAAGCGGACTCAGATTCTTGCAATATGTGGACTCCCAATACGATGTTGGATTTGTTATTCAGACAAGAAGTAGTTTAATTTATATGGACATCCACATCTAGAAATAACAATTTTTAAAGGAAGCAAGAAATGCATTTTCTCAAAATTATTTAAATAAGTCCATTTCTCCTATGACCATGACGAAACTGCTTTTACACAGTTTTATACAGTTTTCCTGTTTAGTGAAAAAGGGTACTCTAAATTAAAATACAATTATTTTACCAAGAAACATATCCTTCTGCCCTTACAAGAATGTCTCATAGAATCATAGAATCAAATGGATTGGAAAAGACCTTGAAAATCAAGTCCAACCGTTCCCAGCACTGCCAAGGCCACCACTAACCGATGGCACTGAGGGCCTCATCAACACAGTGCGCGAATATAAGCTGAAAAACTGAATGTGGTGGACATTACTGAACAAATAATTGCTTCCTCCAGATAGTGTCACATTATGTCTCCTATACAGTGCAATACAATTTGTTTCATAATGCACTGTCACAGAAATACCTTGCTATTCGCAGAAGTCATGTAATACTGAGGCATTCTATTGTGAAGTGCTTCAGTGAAAGGGAAGCTGTATAAATGCAGACAGATGAAACAGCGAGCTAAAAAAGTTTGTGTATTCATACTGAGGGTACTGGTCTCAAGCTGTTGGCAATGAACAGAAACTTGCCCACTGCAGACAGCACAAGAAATTCAAACTTTCCATTGAAGTGGATGCAAGGCAAAGAAATGCAGAGCCTGGAGGGGTGAGGAAAGGGAACTACTGATAAACAACACAGAGAAGAGAGCCACAGGATGAATTTTAAACCTAAGAAGGAGGAGCAATGCTGGAAGGCTGTAATTAGGAGACTGACACCAGGAGAAAGCAGAGCACTGTGTAGGATGTGAAAAGTCTTGAAGACAAGGAGACTGTTTTGAAACTATAAAAATCCAGAATGCAAATAGATGAGTGCATCTTGCTCTGTGCGAAAATAAAAGTTTGTAGCAGCATCCTTTACTGGTTGGTGTACCTTCACTCTTGAAATTTTCTGTGCTTCCAGTGTCTGGAAGCACAAAAAGTTTCAAAAACATTAATTCCACTAAACATCTGCAATGGTAATTGCAAAGATGCTTCTGGTTCCTGGACAAAACTGGTTTGGTACTTAAGGTGAACGTCTTTATCTCTCCGCCTTCCACCCCCCACCCTCCCCAAATCTTTTTTTCTTCTTTAATTGAAATTAAGCCAAATCTCCTGAAAAACCAATGCTCTCACTTTTGTCCAACTCCAGAGGCAGTGAATCAGTTGCAGAAAATAAGGCATGGAATAACCTATCAACAACTCCGAGGATCAGGATGAGAAGCAGAGAAGCGCAGAGCCTGGTGCAGGGAGGGAGGGAACTACTGCAAACAGCAGAGAGATGAGAGCCACAGGATGAATTTTAAATGGAAGAGGACTCAATGTTTTATGGGTTTTACAGCTGATCTTGAACCATAGGACACCCATTGATTCTCCAAAATTGTTCTAAAGACAAATGAACTGTAATAGTACATCATGCCATGATTACATGGTGATGCCATTTCCTGAAGTGATGTGATGACACTGGTAGGACCATTAACCCATCTGTCACTTTCTGCATCTGTCTCAATCAAACTGTCAGAAAGATTGTGTAAATGTGACTTTGGGCAAAGCAAATCCAGTGATATGGACCTGACATATAAAAAGGCAGTTGGTATTGAAAAGAGGGACTGACATAATATAGACGTATGTTTGAAAGTAGGACTGTTGCTAGAGGACGTTTAAATAAAAGATTTGTCATTCCTCACAAGCAATTTGAGATTATTGCTAAGGCACCCCAAAGACTGCTGTGATTTTTTGACTATCTGTCTGCACATATTATACAGAGCATCACACCAAGCTTCAGAAAAAACAAATACCTCTAAGGTCTTATCTTCCTAAAATAGTGGCATCAAGTCATCTTTAGGCACATCTGAAAATACTGCCATTGCACTGGTAGTTTTAGAAACACCATGCAGGACAGTCTGGAATAATGTTTTGATAATACTGTTGCCCTTGTCACAGCCAAAATTTCCATCTCTATTAACTGAAATTCTGGTGGATGGAGGACTGTATTTATTTAAAGAGATAAAAGTATAATTTAAGTATGTGCTGTTTTTTTTCTTTATGATGTAATATGTCCTTACCATATAACTGGATTTCCTAAAATGCAACAAATGCTATTATAATATTATCTTCTTTCCATATCTAAATACATAAATACCCAATTCCTGCGTAGAGATTATTGTGGCCCAAGGAAGTAACTGAATATCTTTCTGCAAAATTTTCTTTCCTTCCATTCTATTCCTAATTCATTAAAGTACACATGGAATGCAATTTCCTGCTGCCTTTAAGCAGATTTCGGTCTGTTAAAGTGTCCTCCATCTTGCAATGTAAATAACAGATAGCTATAAAACAGCCTCTAGAAATGAAGAAAAACAGAGAACATTTTCTGGAGTGCAGGAAGAAGTCTGCAGAATACCTACTAGGCCACTGACGTTTAGAACTAGGATGTAGAAGTAAATCATATTGTAATGTATTCAATAAGCATTACTCTGCTTTACAAATGTAGGTTCACTGACAGAACTGGAGCCATTAAACTAGACTAGACTAGACTAGCCTACAACATATCAGGACAGAGAAGATAAAAAAGCCAGCAGTTGCTTAAGAATTACTAACAAGAGGCTAGAAATAGAAACTTAAAGTCACAGGGTCCGCAATGATATTAGTTTGGTGGCACATTCTTCCTGCAGACTCTATCTAACGTTTCTCAGCATCCCACAGCTACTGCTCCCCCTGAGAAAAAAAAAGGAAACACCAACCTCCATCCATCTCTTTTACTCCAAACACCAAGTCTATTTGTTGTTTTGTTGCCTAAGTAACATTTCAATGTGATCAGTTCTACAATCTGGATGACAATGAGCACACCCCAAACACCAGGGCTAGCACTGAAAAGTGAGCAGCAGCTCAACCCTTCACCACCACCACACTCAGCTCTGTCAACCTATTTAGTTCCAGACTCAGAAAACTGAATTCTTGAAGCTGAAGGAGCAGGATGATGGGGGACAAGCTGGTGAATGAAACAGAAGCAAGTGGAATGACATGCGCAGAAGGAATCCCCAGCTAGCACTGCCTCCAAACATGTACCTCATTTGGGGCCTTGGTGTTACTGCTCTCTAAAGTGCAGTAAGAGCAGAAAGAACAAATTGAGGAGGGTTTGTGAAAACTTGCCTGGTTTTCCTACCATATCAGTTGTCTAAAAAAGAAGTTATTACCTCCCCCCAAAGCCTGTTCTAATAAATAATACCTTCCATCTGCCAGGTTTTCTTTTTTCCTAAATGCCCCCATCATGCAGGGATAAAGGAGCGCAACTGTATTTATTTTATTTCCCTAAGTGTAATCTCTCTCCACAGCAGATGTGACAATTTACTGCCAAAGTAAGTTCATCACACAATTAGTGGTGTGAAAGGAAAGCCTATTGTGTACCATAATGGTTTTTCTCGCCATTAGCAGTTAATAATTACCGACACCAGCTTCAGGGCAGGCTGAGCCCCCCTGCCCAGGCCCCCATTTCTCTGCAGCACTGTCAGCACTGTTCTGCAGCCACCGGGGACAGAGGCTGGAGAAGATGATGAATCCTGAGAAAGCCATCGCTTTATTCCTCCCAGACCCACAGAGCCCCATTTTCTGAGGTGGCATGCACAGCTGTGTCTGGGCTGGCATTTGTTCCCCAAAGTTCCTTGACTCATCTGATGCAGATTGATTACTTTTCCATTGGTGGTATTTTGGGCAGGCCGTTGCTTTATGGTTACAGTAATGACTTTGCTATAAACTTTTACTGCATTTTCTAATACCATTTCATAAATATTACTAGCACAATACTAAGTTCAACATTTTATGTAAAACCCCATAAAGTAATAATAAAGATTGTCAAAACTGGACCTTTAAACTATGCAACATATTTTCATACAAATCACATTCTAGCAGCTGACACTGCCTTGCTTTTTTGGTGCTATCAGCATTTCCTATGACAGGTACACTGGGTCCCGGGTGAACAACTGTCTCTACTACTATTGCTAACTTTTGCCTTTTAAAAAGAAAAGAATCTATTTTTGAGCTATTTTTTGTAAGGGGGGCGAGGGTGGTTTTTTTCACAGAGGTTGTTGTTTTCCAGCAAAACTACCACAAAGAAGTAAAATAAGCCCAACAGAACTCCCAACAGAGTCAACACATCAGAAATTTATGAAGAGTCAACTAAGAGTGTAAAGCAAATGAGAGCATATACAGAAGCCTGTTAAACCACCATGTTCATGCTTCTCATCTGGGAGAAAGGCAAACTTCAAACTACATTAACCTAAGAGTACTTCACCCCAAACAAGGGCACGCACACTGCAGTTTAAAGGCTTTTATTTATGCCCATTAACTTTACTTGAGCTGTTTGCACTTGCCTGCTCCTCTCAAGGCAAACCCTGGAGTTGCTGTATGCGTCTCCACTGCTCTATCCCTACTTCCATCCAAAGCAGCAGTTTTGCTTTTCCAACCAGAGAGCCACAGTTATCCCTAAGTCCTAATCACCAGTTCACTCTGCTGGTTAACCACTGCTTACTACAGGGAATGGGGCAAATCACTCCTGGGAGCCTGCCACAATGAAGTCCTTATTCTGCGTTCTGATGTGGAAGGCTCTCTCCTTCCATTCATTGTAGTGAGAAATAAGACATATGGTTTTGATATTTAATTCAGACATATAAAGTAGGCATACAAATGGCATGTCCTATCTCTCAGGACATATTGGTGAGCCAAGAGAAAAAGAAACCAATAACATATTGTTCAGTGAGATGGGTTGAGCGCCCTGGTTGATGTTCCAGGAGAGTTGATAAGAACTCTATTTTAGAAACGAGTAATATTTATTCAGGAAGCATTACCGACATAATGGGTAATTATTTCTGTAAATGGGAAGTAGGTTTTTAATGCTTGAAAATATATGGGCAGTTTAAACCAGACGCTGGATACAAAAGCGATCTGAATTCACAACAAGTAGCTTGTCACAGCCATGTAACTGGCAAATTTCCAGGCAGCTTTTACTCCTATCATAGTTAGACACATCATTTCTCATACCAAGTTTGGCTACCTCATAGTCATATATGAACTTCTTTGCTAGTTCTCCTGCCTCCTTCCCACACCACTTTTCACCCCTGGTGCCCTTGCTCTTTGCCAGGTGCAGCCTATGAGACTACATGTCACCCTCCCTTGGAAGTAGTGCTGCAAAGCTCAATCCTGTCCTCTTTCACTTTCACCTTCCATGAACCAGCATGCCTACCAAGCACATCTGGAGTGTTTATCTAGCCCTTACACCTCCATATGGACCCTGCTGAGACCTTGCACTGCCTTACCAGCTGGAGAGAGGCAGTGCATAAGCAACATGGTTTAAATGTGCACATGCATTTTTACATGCCCCAGGCCTAAATCCTCACTGCCAGTAAGCCTTCCCCTTTGAGAACACTTTGTGGGCTGCCAAGGAGACTACAGAGAAAGTTCATAAGGAGTGCTGTATTTGTTGTCATAATAATGACATTGTGTGATATCACAGGTGACAGATCAAGGTAACTTGTGCTGAGTAGATGTGAGAAAAGAGCCTCCTAAATTTCTTCCAACTCCCAATCCTTTTCCGTGTGCTCAGAAAGGGGATTGCAGATGGTGAGAAGGGAACAGCCTCTTCCCCCACATTGTAGTGGTTCAGACCAAATCCAGTCTTTTGCCCCATATCACTTTCCATAAGAAGCTGCACTCACAACATAGCTATCTTCACCAGCTGTCCCTCTGGTCCTTGTGCCTTCCCTGCCAAGTGGGAAATGCGCTCTGTTCACAGAAAAGGCTGGAAGACATGGAAAGGAGTGAGGAATAACATTTCATCAAGAAGATTCATTCATCGTAGGCTATTTAGGATTTGAAATTGGCACCAGCTATTCCTCAAAAGACAGATCGCAGAGCTGCGGAAAACAGGGTGAAAAGAAATTTGAGAGGTCATCTAATCTACCCCATCTCAAAAGGGCCATCTGTGGCACATTTGTCTGACCTGCTCTCAAAAGTCTTCAAAGATAAAGTGCCCGTGATCTGTCTCTCTGGAAGTTTGCAGAGCAGCAAGCCCCAGGACATGGAAACAGCCACTTCTAGCTCCTTTCAGCAGGCAGCCGGCTAGCACTGCAGTTGCAGTGCACAGCTCCCATTCGTGTTTCCACATGCTGGGAAGCACTATCTGACAGTATGGGAAAGCTGACTGCTACATTTCTCAACGCCTGGTTATATGAAGCGGTTACAGCAAAGAATCCCCCTTCAGAGGAAATGCTGTCACACAAAAACCCCCAGAAGATTTTTTTCTGGCTCACAAGCAAGTCATTCCTGATCCTGGAGCGTACTGCATCATGTGGGAGGATTTTGCCCCATTCTAAGCTTCCTCATAATTTCTATGTCAATTTCAATACATCAAATCAGGGATTTCCAGCAAAGCTAGTTGAAAGAAAAAGCACTGATTTCTACTTTCAGAACAAGGAGTTACTGGCCAAGAGCTATTAATTAAATATCATCCTTTAAAAAATTCATTTTGTACATTCTTCTTCCCTCACACCAAACCACCAATGCCTGTGCAAGGAGTCTTCCATATTTTTTCCAGCCACTGCGTTATTATTTGCCCATCTCAGCCATTTGGGTATTTAAAAACAAGGCTTCAGCCACTTTCATCTCATTTTTCCATAAAAGCGAATTGCTGCTTAATGTTTTCAGTCTTCTCGCATTGCAGTGCATCAGCTGACGATCAGGATGCATCTTGCTACCCCAAACACTTGTCATTCAAAAGTAAATTCTTCTGTAACATTTTTGTCCCCTTCTGTCATTCTGGGGTTTCTCACCAAACTGAATTAGCTCGTACATGTTGATTTGTTTCCTTTTAATTGATACTGATTACAAAGAAATCATAATGTGATACCATGCCATTTGGCAATTGCAAACAAAGAGCAGCTATGTTCTTCTGAAAAAGGGCTTTAGCAGAAGTGGGAAACAGAAGCATTTTTCCCCTTCATTGATCTGCCTCAGTCGGTTGGTTTTTTATATGTCTAAACCAGGCTGGTTAGTATCCTTCCAGCAGAGCCTTTTCACTTTTAAAGAAACAGAACAAATCTCATTGCAGACTCTCTCCTATTAATTGTTTATAATGCATCTTTCTGAAGGAAACACTTACAATGATATCTCAGCAAACATGTCATATTACTTATAGCAGTAAGTGCTCTAGGAAGTTTGTCTGAGCTGTTCCCTTATGGCTGAAATAAGGCTACTTCATAATTTCAGTGCTCTACTGCCTTGGGACTTAGTGCAGTAGACATATATTTTAAAGTTGCATAACATTAATTTTTCATGCCATTGAAGTGAATTAGCTTTGTAATTAAATTTATTTTCAGTTGTCTTTTATTTTTTTGTTTTAATTTTTGTTAATCCAGAACGTTACTTAGCTTGTGTTTGCATTTGGAAGCAGAAGTATTAAAGTGTGTTATTAATATGGTATGTGAGAGCTATGTTAAAATATACTTTCTAAGAAAACAAAATTCTTATCATTTACTGTTAATTATGTAAAATGTTTTATAATCAAGAGAACTCGAGAGAGGAGGAATTCCCTGTCTCCTAAATTTTTATCTGTTGAAGAAAAGAGAATTCATTAGTGTAGAAATAATATCTGTGAGTAAGGAATAGATATGTCTCTATCTTTTCTGAGTGCAAGCACTGAATATCATATGAATTCAATAATATTAAAAGAAGAGAAGATGTGATGGCTACATTATGCATGAACCTGGTAAAGTTTGCTCCTTCAGACTTTGTCAGCTTACTTGTGCTTTTTCATTTCTTTTACAGCAGAGATCAGAGAGCAAAAGATTCCCTTGGCAGGGGAGCTAAATTGGATAATAATATATTAAGGGTAATAGGAAGGGGGAAGGAAAGAGGGAGGGTTTCACTCCGCAGCCTTCAAAGATAATTAGTGGAAAGTTAACACTGAAATAGCACTGAGTTCACACTTCTGTAAATTCCTACTTTCCTACTTTCATTTTTCCCAATTTCATTTTTTAAGTATTCCAATGGAGCAAACCACACAAGAAAATCTCTGGGATCAATGAACTGATTTCCCTGCCAGGCTGGAATTATCCCAAAGAAAAGATCTACTCCTATCATATTTTGTTACCTTAGAAAGACCCAAGAAAAGTTTCACTTAAAATAGCAAAAACCATATTCTAACCAGATGAAAAGCAGGTTTTTAATATTTACATCTTTCCAGGTTATTCCTTCCCAACATCAGGGATAGGATGCTGGATACTTAGACTGCTACCAGTCTCTTTGCTTTTCAACTCAAGAAAGCTTTCACATTCATAGCAGCACTTCAGTAAATGTTTAAGTGATTTCCTGAATCAGAACCAAAATTATCACTTTCTACATGATATATATTTGGCTATTTAAAACTTGAACTCTTTTTTCTTCAATTCTTCCCATTTCAATGGTTGAGGTTTTGGGGATTTTCTTTGATTGTTTGTTTGGTTGGTTTTTTTTCCCCCTGTTGCTCCTGCCTGTGACATCTCCAGTTTTTCGTTATCAGCATTCTGGTGAATGTGTTTCCAGAACCAAATAAATTGTGGTCACCCCTCTCATATCTACCCACTTCATTGAAAAAGTTGGAGCCATTTAATTTTGCACTTTTATCTGCTTCATTGTAAGAATGCTACTGTGTGAAGTTGGAACAGACCTCCCAGCAGTCACCATTCATACACTGACTCTCCTTCTGCTCCATCAGACACATCATGATGAAAATGAGAGTAACACAGGACTGTCAGAAACATCACCCAGGTGCTCTCACAAGTGGTGAAGGAGACTTCAGAGCCCTTGGTGTGGGAATAACTGGAATGACAAAGAGGATTGCCTCTTGCCTACAAAAAGCACAAAGCAGAGTAACAAAACACCCACCAACTCCTCCTCCCACCATACACATTAATTGAGGCTGGATTTTACTCACAGAACAGACTCAAACCCATTATTTCTACCACATAGCTGACATAAGTGGTAAATTTGGTCTTTGTCACCTCTTATTCTGCGTCTCTAACCCACCACTGCATTCTGTTCTTCTCCACAATTTCAAGTACCTGTTTTGGATTTGAGTTAGGATCATGTGGATAAAACCACCTCTATTGCACACTCTTTTATTTTTGTAAGAGCTGAATAAACTTTTTACTTGAGCAGGTGCTACCACAACCATGGTCTCATAATTCTGTTTTCTAATGATATTCTACTATTTGGTTTGCAAAGCACAAAGTGATTGCAGAGTTAGATTAAAATAATGAGTCTGCAAGGTAGAGCTGGCCTTCAGTCCTATGACTCATGACCTTATGCTTATTCAAAAGTTCTTGACTTATTCTCTGTATTGATATGCGATGCTAAACTCTTGAAAAATTAAAATTTTAGAAGGAAGATGATTTCACATTATAGTATTGTTTAATGAAATGACAGAAACTTCAAATGCAATTATATAGCTTCTTGTCTTCAGTCAAAAATCAGCCTAATAAGAGAAAGAGTATGACTTGGAAACATCGCTTATTGATGCAGTTCATCCTCTAAAACTATACAAATCAAATGAACACGAATCTTTTTTTCTCCTTAGGGTTGTGTCGAAATATGGGGAACTGAAATAAGTTCTTACAAGCCTTTTTCTTGGGCATCTAAAATTCTGGAATTCTGACTTCCAGCATTAACGCAACCTTTCTGAAGTGCATTCCTCAGCAAGAGTGAGAATCTCAAAAATGTCCATCCTTCAAAAGATAGCATTAGATCTTTGAAAGGAGGAATCCACTAGCACATTTAAGAGTTTGAGAAACCTGTCTCAAGCAGCATACATAATAGGCTGATGGTGCACTCTTCATTTTCAACCTGGACCCAGGCTCCGTGTAGGTCATTACCTGCTATGTTTTTATGACTGCAGCATTAGAAAGAACAGTGTAATTACAGTGCACATGTATCGTCAATAACATGGATTATTCACCAGTCTCCAACACATAGCTGCTACAAACAGTATATGCAAATTGTTAAGGATTGTATACAAAGATACTAATTACCAGCGGTGCCTGCTGAGGTCCTATGACAAAACCCCAGTTGCAATCACTCAGAAACAAGGTTTAAGAAAAGGTTTCACCATCTCACTACATATAAGCTTCTGTTAGCAGAAGCTGGGTATTAAACAAAAGTATTAATCCTTGCTGAGAAAAGGAGATCAGGATTCTGTGTTGACTTCCCAACCACAGCTCTGGGTGCTGAACAAAAGAAGGTTTGCAGCAATAAACCCAAAGTTCTCTATTCAACAGCTAATCCAAGTCAAATTAACACAGCACACAAAAATAACCCCAACTATCACTTCAGAAATAATGCATTTGAAATGAGAAGCAAACCCTTCAAATCAATTTGACCTGCATAAATAAGTGTCTTTTTTAGATAATAATGGGGTGCCTGGACTCTCATGTAGCTATGGAAGTTCTGCAGTACAGCGAGTTCATAAGTCTATAATATGCATTACGAGAAAATCAAAAGTTGGGCGCGAATTAGAGAAAACTGGGGTCTAACAGAAGTTGTAGCATTATAGAAACTTTTTAAAGGTAAAATACAGTTGCCACTTTCAGAACGGTTCGTATGCATGGAATCTACTCCTCCATGGTTCCCTAGGCAACACAACCTGCTATCCTAGAGGAGCAATGGAGGGTGGAGCACTGCGGAGACACCACAGCCAGGCAGCTGATAAGCCACACAGCAGCTGCCAAATGGAAAATCTAAGAGAAGATGTCTGTTGCTGAGCCAACAGCTATGGCAAAATCACGTTCCTTAGATGAATCTTGCTCATTATGATGCTAAGACATACCTTCATCCCAAAGTTACCCGCCTCCAAGGTACACCACCCCTCACTGAGCATGTGATTTATTTTTTATTGGCTGTATCTTTAAACAAGAATTTGACACCAATCAATAATGAAAGAATGTATGATTAGAGTCACTCGAGCTCCACCTGCGAGTATAGAAAAATGTGAGAGAGGAGGGGAGACAGGGAAGACACCATTGTAACTTCTGGGATCAGCCAATGGGCTGAACCTGTCTTCTCCTCCATAGAGATGCCTATTAGGCAAGAACTTTATCTTATATGTGCTAGATAACTAACCCATGCTAGCCGTTACTGATGATTATGGTTTGGTTGTATATCAATTCAAGCTTGTTTTTGCAGACAGTCCCTATCACCAGCAATCAAGAACCTTAATTTGTCACAATTTTATATTAAGAGTGTTATTCTGTAACCTGCTAGTGTTAGTCCTTTCTGGGTGCTAGCAGTAGCCAGCAGTAGGTAGCACATTCAAACGAAGTGGGCAGACCCACTGAGAGGTCCCCCTGATGCTGTTGGCACGTTTCCCTGAGCAAATCAGTCGAATTGCCCTCCAACCAAACACCACTGTTCAGTGAAAGGTCCCTATAACAGAATGCTGACAGACTGGCCAGTCACAAGGGTCTTGGCTCTCATGGGGTGCTGATAGACAGATCAAACACTAGGGGTCGAGAAAAACTTCCCCCCTTTCATGTGGCATGCATGCAGGCTGCATTCAAAGGTTCAGGGGGAAAACCAGAAGATTACCTAATTGTGTATTTTCTTGTTTCAAAAAAAGCCCAAGCACACACCTGCTATGCGTTTCTGCATAGCTAGGGGTACCATATCATCACACACCCAACAGTAAGCCTGCATACTCACTATAATTCATTTAACCCTCTTGCAATAAAAACCTTCATACATGGTATTTTTAGGGTGGAACTCAACAATCTCAGCCCTGCTTCTGGCTATCTAAAGAAGCAGGAGGCATTTCCTCATCAGCTGTGTGTTGTGGTTTAAGCCAAGCCATAAATCAGATCCACGCAGCCGCTCGCTCACTCTTCCTCTTCTTCCCCCCTGGCTCCTGGATGGATGGGGAGGAGAATGGAAAGAATGTAACTCCCACAGGTTGAGCTAAGAACAGTCCAGTAACTAAGGTATAACACAAACCACTGCTGCTGCCACCAATAATAACAATGATAAAGGAAATAACAAGGGAAGAGAATACAACCGCTCACCATCCGCTGACCAATACCCAGCCCGACTGAGCAGTGATCTAGCCCTTCCGAGTGACTCCCAGTTTACATCCTGGGCATGATGTGCTGTGGTATGGAATACCTCTTTGGTTAGTTTGGGTCAGATGCCCTGTCTGTGCTTCCTCCTGGCTTCTCCTCCTCCCTGGCAGAGCATGAGGCTCAGAAAGTCCTTGGTCAGAGTAAACATTACTGAGCAGTAGCTACAAACATCGGTGTTATCAGTGCTGTTCCCAGGCTGAAAGCCAAAAACACAGCGCTGCACCAGCTACTAAGAAGGAGAAAAATGACTGCTATTGCTGAACCCAGGACACTGTGTTTGGACCCCAAGTACATCACCTGCAGCACACACTGCGTGTGTGATCAGTGTCACAGCTTATGCTGAAAACTTGAGATGATTATGAGTTCCACAAGCAGGGCAAAAGACTAAAGAGTTTGGGTTTGTGTAGTGTGAAGTACATGGTCAGAGTCCCCACTGTCAGGTTTCAGACACAGCTTCATGCTGTATCTGTACACCAGCCTGAGACCCTGTCATGGTTTAAACCCAGCTGGTAACTAAGTACCATGCAGCCACTTGCTCACCCCCCCTCCCTAATGGGATGGCAAAGAGAATCAGAGAAAGGTCAAACCTGTCAGTAAAGATAAGAACAGTTTAATAACTAAATAAGATACAATATGATACTACCACTGCTACTACTGATAATAACAATAACAATAATGGTAAGGGAAATAACAAGGAGAGGAAATACAATGCTTAAAAAAGGGAAAGGAAAAAACAAGTAGTGATGCACAATACAGTTACTCACTGCCTGCAATGACCAATGCCCAGCCCATTCACTATCCAGACAATTTCTCTATAGAAGTCTGCTACTTACTAGAAGCAAACTTTTCACAGTGTCACAGAGAGGCTGCTAAGCCTGGTGAACCCTATGGAGTATCATCTGCTCCTGCTATTTCATGTAGGGTCTAGTGATCCTGCAGTAAGGAAGATGAACCATCTCGCAGAAGAGACTATGTGTTCCTCAGAGAAATGTTAAAAGGATTGGGAGCACAGATGATGGTCTCCTCTATTCTCCCAGACATACCACGTGGTGCAGTAGATTCTCTAGAGGGAAGGGATGCTATCCAGAGGGACCTGGACAGGCTGGAGAGGTGGGCCAGTGCAAACCTCATATAGTTCAACGCAGGCAAGGGCAGTCCTGTGCCTGGATCCTGTACTGGGGGCAATCCCCAACATCGATACAAACTAGGGGATGAATGGATTGAGAGCTTTGGCTAAATCTTAATAAAAAGTGAAAAGATCTTCTTTTATTAGGGGTTTTCCGAGAAATTACATGCATTAACCGGGTGGTGGGGAAAGGCAGCATGAAAGACTTGTTATGTCCAAGTAAAGATAATGGCTCAAAGTAGGATCTGTTCACAGTAAGTAAGAACCATAAGACTTTCAGTGTTTCTGACTGAAAGCTTTGTTAAAACAGAGGTACACAATTCCTAATTACAACGATGATACAAAATATTACAATAAATTCTATTATACAAGAAAGCCAGGATGTTCTGGTTTTAAAATCCAATTTAGTCTGCAGTATGAGAAAAGTGATCTTTCGTCTTTAACAACTTGGGGAAAATACACTGGATTTTAATTAGGAGGGAAGTATGACAAAATTAAAGCTAAAGGAAGAACAATGATTAAAAAAAAACCTAGCTGAAGTATCCGTAAAGAAAAAAATGCATTTCTACCTCTTTTTTTTAATTGTAAATTGAATTAAGGAGCCCATAGTTGTTATATAAGAAAGATAATTACAGAAAAATCTTCAGCTGGAGAAGTGCTTTGTGAGTCAACTGGGATATATTTTTCAAGCTTTAGTTTATTCCATAGAAAGCATCCACACTTGCCTGCGTGCGTACACAAGAACAATCCATGCCTGAGCTCTAACACAGGATGCACCAGCCAAACACCTCCTGCATGGTCTCTGCCACAGCTCACAGTGCTCAGTTTCCTACCCCTTGTCCGGTTGTCCGTCCTGTGCCCGTGCTTGGGGACAATGGGAAGAAGGGAGTAAGTGTTTTCAACAGAAGATACGACAATGGGGTGGAGTGGCACAGGAGGAGGCTCGGCAGGTTGGAACAGAGTTAGACATGGTGTGACATCTTGGCAAAAAGCTTCAGCAAGAGAGAATGAAAGGAAGGAAAGCCACTATGAGTGGTCACAGCACCTGATCAGCAGCACAGGCTGATAAGAAGGGTGGCAGCCAGGCATGCTTATTTGTGCATGCAAATTTGTGCCTGCAAAGCACAAATTCATAAAGCCAATTTCAGCCTCTTCCCCCACTAGCATTTCTGCTAACACTAGTGCCTTGATCTGATCAGAACAGGACAAGGCAGGGCTGGAGCCACGCATATAAATTTCCCTCTGCCTTTGCAGAGAAAGGAGAGGGGGTGAGAGAGAAAAATGGGGGGAAAAAAGGAAACAGATGAAGTTAAAAAAGCCCAGGGAACAGAAACATTTCTGTCTGGAAAGAAGGAAGATTCCTTGCTGAGTTACAATTCCTATATTTGTGTGTCATCTCCTCATTGTGGACCACAGGTATTCTCCAGCTGGCTGTCAGACCTCCTCTTCCTCAGTTTGAATAATTTCATTAGCCACAAAAGCAGATTCTCTAATGTCATAATTCACAAATGCTTAACAAGCCAGGCATAAGGAGAAAAGGAAGGCAGGGAGGACATCATCTTGGGCTTACCAGGCTAAGGGCATGCAATCCACTCACTCATCCTTTCCCCATCAGTTCTATGCTCCTCTCTATCTGATAAACTTTGCATGCTTTGTGAAGAAGATAAGGGAATCAGAAAAATAAATCTCTCTGAAGAGAAGCTGAGCACACTGTCTTCAGCAGGAACCAACAGGTAGGTATTCAGACTCCAAGCCTAAATATTTGCCTCTCTATTATGGCATCTTATGTAGATTTACAAAGCCAGAGGACCAGCTCCTGTTTCATTAAACACTGTGTGCTTCCCTTTCTCACAATACTCTTTCCAGACTGTATTGATTTAGTTAACATATTATGAGTGCTGGCTCAGATAAAACACAGTCTCAAAACACACTTGCATTTTTTGTCTTGTGACACAAAAGCAAACTGAAGACCCTCATGATTTGCAAGTATTTATGGAAGTTCTATGTGAACCAAAACCAAACCTGAAGTAAAGTCCTTACTCATTTATGCATCTGATAGTGTTTAGAGTCATTTTCAGAAATATACATTAGTTCAGAAATAATTGGTTTGCGTTGCTTTAGAGAAGGGTCGTTGGAGCAAGGACCATTTACCCTTAGAGCTTCAGATCTGCTTAGACAATCAAATGGAAGCAAAAGTCACATTTAAACTCTATATCCAGCAACTGAAAATATTTTCTTACATGTTTTGATTTATCTAAGAAAAAACCCTCCACACACTACAAAAAACAGTTAGAAGTGCCTTTTGTCCTGCTTGTATCGAGGGAGTCTCTGCACCCATGGATTTGCTGACTTCAGTATTTTAGCATGAATGCCTATTGAAGAGCATTGCAGGAGGGTCCAGTCCTGTGATCTACTTTTCTATTGCCATACTGACAGGATGCTCTGTCCTTTGTTTCTGTTAAAATAAGCAGACTTCACGAGAACAGGGCTTCCCTGAAAACAGCAGCCACTGTCGGTTCTTGCATGGGTGATTTCTGCCATTGAACACAAACACTGGCCAGCAAAAAACCTCCACAAAAATGAAGACCAGCCACAAAAATGACACCTTCTTGCAGGAATGACACGTACTTAGCACAGCATCCTGGCCTGCCAAGCTTCTGGTGCTAGGAGCTCAGCTAACTAGGTTTACCTGCAGTACATATTTCTGCCATTATTTTATTGTTTTCCCTGCTGAGGTGTATAAATGGTTTTCTGCTTTTCCTCCTCTCTATTACAAATCAGCCTGATTAAATTTGCACATTTTTTTTTGTCTGTGGTTTGTCATCACATTGTCTTCAGAATACTTGAGAAGCATTAATGAAACACAAAAATGTGCTAATTTGTGAAAATAATAAGCATGCTACTTAGAAGGAAAGGAATACATTTATGCTGGCAGTGATGCAGACATCATCCATCAACTTATCAACCAGCTCATCCAAACTGTGGTCTGCTGGTGTTAAAAAAGAATGGGATCTGGTTTAATTTCTTCTGACACCTTTTCTCCATTTAACATCTTGGTCAGCCAGTCAGGAAGAAGGATTAGTGTAAACTTACACACTACATAGAGTTACAGCTCAGGGACATCAGTGTGCTGCACTGCATGCGGCCAAAGAAACTGCTGGTTCTATGCTTTGCTAAGCCATCAGTCTGCCATCATCAGGGTGTCACACCACTAGTGCTCATCTTCCATTAAAAAAGCTGCCCTTACTATGTTCCAGCTAACAAACTCACCTGGGATTGACATTAGCACATGCTTGGCCCATTACTGAGATGCGTTTGTCACCAGTGCTCATGACATCAGGAATGACTCATTCTCCAGTATCCTAACACCAGAGCTGATGCTGTGAAAGGGAGAACATTAAAGCAGCTGTGTATCGTGAAGCACTGTTCTTAATTATAACTCGACATTAAAAGTTTGCTGTGGAAAAAGGGAAGGGCTGTAGTAACTACCCAAATACGGTAGCAGATAGGAAAGAACAGAGCCTCTACAAGGTCATGCAGAGCAGGTGACTGCTTGTTTATAGACTCCTGTTTTAAGGAGAAAATATATTTTGCAATATTTATTATGGAATATCCCCTATCTACTGTAAAGGAGGACTGGAATCACTTATCTCCTCTATTAGGCTTCATAGATGAATCTGTGCTTGGGGTTTTAGATAGGAAACGATTCTTTTAAGTTTTTGTATTTGTCAAGAGGAGTCTTAAAAGAAAGACCTGTGACTCCAAGGACTACAGGTCTGATAAGTCTGGTATCATCGCTGTGCTCTTGGCCTTCTCTGTGCCTCAAATCTACACACATCCATTGCTAGAAGCTAAGCTATTATAAACAGTAGGTCTACATACCTAAGCCAAAGTCTTTTAATTGGACCTCAAAATCACCTACAACCTCAAGTACACAGACTAATTCCTTACCAGCATTAAAATCAGTACAGCAATAATGACTTGAGCAGAATATCCTGTATTGTCACTAGTTTTAATTATCATTTTGAGGCCAGAAGGAACCAATATGTAGGTCTAGCCTTACCTCTTCCGTAACACAGCCAGCTGAATTTTCCCCATGAATCCCTCCACCAGGAATGAAAGAATTCCAGCAGAATTTGCTTCAATGTAGCTTGAAAAAGTCACAAAAGCTAAAGCATCCTGATTCTAGTGATCACTCAAAATCCTGCTCAAATGTCAACTGCTTTCACACAGACCAACCTCTTTTGTGAAAGCCAGTACAGGATCTTAAAATATGGCAGAATTTGCTAATATAACAAGCATGTGTGATGATCGAGGACAAAATACAGCTGTGGGATCACTGCATTTCTCTAAAACATATTGATGCAACACAACAATAGGCTATTTTGCACATTTTCTAATACAATACTTAGTGCACAAGCAATAAAGATAAGTTTTTAAACTAGACAATAAACTGAGATATCAAAAGCAAAGAAAAATACAGAACATGTGCTATATAATTGGCTGTATATATACACTGCTGCTGCTGTTCACAGAAATGGAGTTCTGCTACCTGAACACAGCAATCCACCATAATCCCTCAGTAATTCAGAGCTAAGAGCTTGCTTTCTCAAAGTGTTTTTTATTGAAAGGCCTCTGTAACAAAACACTATGGAGAAAGTGAAGACAGCAAGACCACAAGACAGAACCTAATCCATCAAGATCCAGCCATTGTGTACAGGGGTAAGAGGTTGCCTTACAAAGAAGATATATTTCTCAAAGAAATATCCCTCCTTCTCTTCCATCAGCCCTTCTTTTCCCTCCCAACACCCCCAGATCGGCATATCCTATCCACAGGAATTTCAGAGCTTGCTTTACCTTCTCATTCATATTGTCTTGCTCCACCCTGTTTATCACTCATCTCTGACAGCTTTGTTTTAAGGACGAATCTTCTCAGCTGACATAAATCCATACAACTTTACTGAAATCAGAGAATCTTCATCAGTTTAATCAGATGAGGAACATGCTTGCAGTCTGCTTTTCTGTTTTTTCTGTCTTGTCAGGTTGATCCAGCCTGTATTCTCTGATCCTATTCCTGAAGAAGCTTCCCAATACTTCCGATTAATCAGTAGTTTTTTAATCTACCTCAATACCTCTTCTCCTAAGTCTCTTCATTTCATTCAATTCTCTATTCCACTAATACCTCACCAAAAATATTCTGAATTATGTGATCAATTTCTCTATTTTTTTGTTTCACTGAATTTATATCATTACATAAATGCCTTGTAGAAATTACATACATGAAAGTTACCTTTGAAACAAAATACACTAATGGAATATAGTTCTATACAGAATTTTTCCTTTAGATTCTAAGAAAAGAAAGGGTACTGGAGAAAGAAACAGCCTTTCTCCATTCATGATGTGGGTGGTAGAACTGAAAGAAAATGAGAACTTCACCAATCTGGAAGAAAAAAATTGTTTGCCACCCTGACTGAACACACATGCTACCAGCAGTTATTTTTACCTAGCCCATCATTTTACAGCCAGGAGAGGCTAACAAAATCTCCTGAGAATTTTGGTTTTGGGAGACAGTGGCTGCATACTGTGTTCCAATATGCTGCATCCTGCATAACTGGCCATATAATACGAATTACACTCTCTTCTATGCTTCTGTCAGAGACGGAAAGCCAACATCTCAAATCAGCATGTTGCAGAACAATTTTACAACCACGAGTAAATTTAGTTGCGTATGCCAGTGAACCCCGGGCGGGAAGCCAACAGAGCATCCCCCGCCACACACACATGCACACACACATAGTCGAGTCAGGAAGCACGGCATTCACACACGGATTCATTTTACCTCTATAAACACGCCCCAAAAACTAGTGCTGGGCGCTAGCTCTGAAATACTTTTAGAAGCAGCTTCTGGAAATACTGTTGTTTCAGTAAATAGCATGAATTGGGCACTGTTATTACTGAAGCCACAGGAAATGGTGCCTTTTCAAAGCTGGGAGCTTAAGCTGGCACAACTACTTTACAGAGATAGTATTTTTAAGGATGGGGTTTGTTTGCCTAAATGTCCTGAGGTACCGGGAATTTTCCATTGTAATGAAGGGTCTCTGTATCATGGTCCACACACCCATAAGTAGTAAAATAACCTTTGCAGGTTATTTCAGTACTCTGTGCTCTTCAGTTAAACAACTGCAGACTGTGCCTACCAGAAAAGCTAGCAGAGGTCAACATTTTTATTCATACAGAGATAGTGACCAGTGGCCAGCACAGCAAGGCAAGACAGGCAGGGATAAGGATAAAAAGTAGTTCTCTCTCTCTTTTCTTCTCTATCTGCCTGGAAGGAATGAAGACACCTACTTTTGCAGCTCCAATGTTGAAACCCTTTTTGCTTTCATGTGGTTACTGTGAATGTTCTCTGGAGTATTAAATGAGAGGAAGGCATTATAGTTTTTAACTTTGATGCCCCATTAAGATGAATATGCACCTAATGAGCTGAGAAATTCCCATTGCTGCTTTTTTTTGTACTACTGTACAAGTCTAGCTAATCAGGATGGGGGTATGCTCTTTGTGTTCTTAACCCAACAGCGCTGAAAGTTGGAAGATCGTATTCAAACATATGTTTAATGCAGCAACAATAAAGGCAATCATAGCTCCTGCTATGAAAGAAGGACTAAAAGGGCATTTCCTCTTTTTATTTTTTCATTTTAATAGCTGCAAGAATTATCCCTTGTGACTCACATGTTGTTTGGCATAAAACTTTACAGATGTTTTTGTAAATCAGCTGTCCCCATCAAAATTGTCAGCATCTAAATGTCTTCAGACAAACAGCAACAAAAATAGCCATCACCACTGAAACCACTGATTAATTGGGGGGATGGGGTTAGAAAGCAGTTTTACTTCAACAGCAACAACTGAACTCTATCAAAGCCTCTTAATGTAGTGACTTAATCTGGTTGGAATTGGAAATACGTCCTTGTTTCTTAGGTCAGGCTCCCAAAGGATGAAGCTGCACCTAGTGACACAACATGAAAAGATATAGCCACTTATATTCCAGCATTAATGACTAATATTCCCTACCTGCCAACTGGAGTGTGGCAAATCTTATTCATCCTGTGATATGCAAGCATGGATACGAAGCTCCGTTTTCCCCTAAGGGAAATCTTGTGGCAAACAGTTGACAGAGCAACGGTTTTGAAAGTAACGAATTAAAAAACTAATAAATATGATGCAAATAAAGAACATGGGAATTCAGGATTTTTTATTTTTTTGATTATTTTTTTTTTTTAATGCCTGAAACAAAACACAAGTTTGCTTTCCTTTCCAAGATACCTTAGTGGAAAGGTGTTATTTAAGCAATAAAGAGAGTACCATGACGATACCTTGTGCCAAGGTTCATGTCCTGGAAGGTTTCTGTTCCATTAGTTCCATAACCGTTCTAGTATGTAAGTCTGTTCAGGCAGTAAAATGTTTGTGGTCCTGAAGGCCAGTAACAGCTCTGATGTCCTCACACAGTTGCAAAGCAGCAATTTGCAAGATGCTGAGTAACTGTAGCTTCTTTGGTAGCTATAATAGGTCAGGAGCTCTCTTAACTATACCTATGTAATGGTTACACTATGTTCTTGCAAACAAAACCATAGGGAAGTTTGTGTATCTCAACAGACAGTTGTTCCCTCTGTTCCTGCAAGCACTTTTTTGCAGCGCTTACAAAAGGCAAGGTGCTTTTTGTGTCGTGTGTGTTTTAGACAAGGATATGTTGCTGCTCTGGTGTACCACATTTAGCCTATGGCAGAGGTGACATAAAAAAAGGTTTCCTAAAATTTCCCTTTAAAAAAATAATCAAACCCCCAGAAGATCTGGTAACCTTATTGGGAAAACAACAGCAGGGATGATTCATCCCTGGGTTTTTTGATGCCTTTTTGGTTTTTTCCTTCCCAAAGATGCACTCCAGCATTTTGCAGGAATATTTTCCCTTTGATAAAAGTATTACTGCAAAATGAGGTTCAGAGAATTATATATTTTGGATAGCTCTAGGCCACTGGTTCTCCCCTTACATTTGTGCTAGCTCTACAATTGCTCTTTGAATCTTGGCCAGCCTCAGCAAGGGACCCAGGATGCAGGATTACCCCACTGTATGCACAGTCAGTTACAGCACATCCTTTTGGTGGGGTTGCTTGTGGAGGGATTTTGATGAACATTATATTAATCCAGGTGTGTAACAGTACTCTGTTTCTCTTAATGACTGACTACTGATTTGTGCAGCCATGTTGCCCAGGACAGTCTCTGCTCACAGCCTTGCTCTCTCAAGGCACTCTGCTGATGCACATGGAAGAGAAAATCTTGGGAGAGCTGCAAATGGTGGCAGAAGCGGAGGAAGCTCCTTGTCGGAAACACAGCACCCTGAGCTCTCCTTCTACGCAGTGGAGGAGTGAAAGCAAGCTCTGCTCATTCAGGGTTTCTGAATTCCTCATCACACTAACTCCTGCTGCTACAGCAGCAATCGAAAGGATTCCCACAGGAGAATCTGAACAGAGGAAAGTATTTTCTAGTGAGAAAATGTCACACAGAAGGAAGTGGGGAAGAGGAAGAAGCATCTTCAGGGTTGTATTTAAGCTGAGATTCCACTTTGAAGGTAAGACCTGGCAAAAATCTCACTTTCACACACAAGATTTGCATTCTGTATGTGCTCAGTCACATCAAATGGCTGCACAGGAAAAATTGGCATGATTATTGCTCAATTAGCATGAGATCTGTGCAGCCAGAGACCACCAATAACCCCACCTGATGCATTAAAAAATGCTAATTAAGGATTAAAGGGTCATGAATGATTTTAAAGGGAAATATAAAAAACACCCCAACACAGGTGCATCGTAGATAGTTAAAATATTTATTATTTTTTTTCCAGGTTTCTCACCTCTCTCCCTTTTCCCAATTAACGGCTAAGTAAAAAGGTGGAGAAAATACTGGAAAAAGAAAGATAATTCAAAGTTTGAGATTCTTCAGTATGTATTTAAAAGCTGTTAAGCTTCAAGTGAAAAAGGAAGAATTTCCGCAAAAGTTCACCTTTCGTCTAAGTTCACATTATTTTAACTATAATATTTCCGTGAGCATAAATTTAAGTTCCAGGATGTGTAGCTGCTGAGGAGCTTGCCACAATCATAGCTATAACCAGTTCCACAGAGCTACTACTGCTTTGCTACAGGTGACATATGAAAAAAGAGCAAAATTATTTTATCCCAATTTACCGGACTACTGTGGAGAGCAGGAAAAGGGACACTTGATTCAGCAAAAGAGCAGAATACCTGTGAAAGCTGTGAGATAAGTAGAGAAGTTCTACAGCCCACGTCAACCATTTGCAAGACCATTCTTCTGAATTACAGTATGCTTTATAAATCAGCTTAAAGCCCGTGAAGAATGAAACAAGAAACAAAAGGCTTTGAAGAAAATGGAATGATTTTATGTGATCAGTGTTATGAACTGATGAAGGCTAGTTTGCTGCCAGGGATTTAAGAAAACCTGCTTTGTAGCAGTCAGCATGGGAAAATCCAGCAAACACAACTTAATAAACAAATCCACAGGAACATGATTATTTTACTACCCTGCCACAACATGATGAGTCAGAAGGCATAATTTCCTTACACCACTTTATAACGGACATTATATCAAAAATGCTGCTGCACGCATCTGTGTTAATGTGCAATGATTCCACTAAGTACCTTTGTGAGAGAAGCCTTCAGTGGCCACTAGCACTCTTCTCTCCCCAATGGCTCACTACAAATCATCTCCTGCACCACAGCACAAGGCTAGAAGCTAAAAGAAAAATGAATACACCAGTAATACCCTTTCAACAGTGACTTGACACCCAGCTGATGGAAGGAGCTAACCATGTAACCTCTACACCATAATTTCTGCTAAAAGAGATTCTCTCAAAACACCCATGGGGTTATGGATTCCTGTTAATAGCAGCAAAAGGATGGATGATAAAATTATGGCACTGTAGAAATGCTCTCTCAATTAATTTCCCATCATGTTAAGGCCATTATCATTGGATGTCATCTAGTGAAATGGAAAAGAAATACACAAACCCAGAAGCCTTCAATATCTTTGAAAGTTTCACTCACTTAGCATATGATACAATTGCAGGGTAGAGCAGGCCAGCCTCTTGAAATAGTTTACCTTCAAACAGAGCTTTAATGGTATTGATTTAAAGCACTGACAGGCAGATTTGCTCCAAAAGCATTAGCACAGATGGAAGAAAAAAAGAAGTACACAACCCAGAAGAAAAGCAGTCAGAGCTTCATCTCCCTGTCCCAAAAATTGGTTGATTCAAGATTTCTAGATGTTAAGAAGAACTTTTTCCAACCAGATTTCACCACAAATCTCACAGGCTGTTGGTTTACAGGTCTCTACGCTATATCACCTTGTATAATGCAGCTGCTTCTCCAAAGAAGCTGCTACTAGCCACAGCCCTTCTTAGCTGTTATCTGCAGTTTTTCTGTGGGAAAATGAGAAAGTTTAGAGAACTATGGACAGGAAGTAACACAATGTAAAGTCTGTGGAAGGGCTCTCATATATACCAACACAAATATACATGCACATATATACATACGTAAAATAAGAACCTGTTCTTATTGTGGCAAAATGAAGACTATCACAGAACGAAACAGTCAGGTTTCACTCTCTTCTTCACAAGCTGGCTGTTTCCCCCTCGTTTACTACCTGCCAATTTTGTCACTGCCTTCCCAACACAGACACTACCATGCATCAGCACGAAGCACAGCTCTTTGCAGTGGAGAGTGCAAGTGGCGGAGGCGCAGTGATGTGGGATCAGTTGAATTGTGCACAGAAGAGACCACTGATGTGTGGAAGGTTCTTTCTGTGTGTCAATCTGAAGACATGATTTTCCCTACTATAATTAAGGTACAAGACATATGATTAAGAATTAAAACTCAGATGAAGAGAAAGCATGTGCCAGGAAGAAGTAAGAAGAACATTTACAGTATGGCAGGCAGTACGAAAGCAATGAGCTGAAGCCAGCTGGAAGGGTTAAAGACTTGCTTTAACATAGCCAAAGAAAAATCTACATCCATAAATGAAGAAGGGGATAGAATCCTCTAGGCTGTATTTTCATCTTCTCCAGTTTTGAAAATGTACAGCATATACCTGGGAGGCATTTGGATTTCAGTGCAACTGCAACAGTCTTCTTGATACACACATGCAACTATCTGTTGATGCACAAAGCATCCACGGCAATTCTTCTTATAAAGGTCAAAATTCCTCTTAGCTGTAAGAAAAATTGGTATGAGCCCTAACCTTCAAGGGAAAACTTAAAAGTTGATATACATGAAAATATATCACAGGGTGCCTGAGACTATGGTCCCAAGGTTTGGTTTCAGCTGAATAACATAAAGAGATGACTGCCTTTAGCTACTCATCATCACCTCAGCAGAGTTTACAGCCTACTGAGCTTGTGCTTCTCTCTTTCTCTTTCGATACTGTCACAACAATCTAGATGGCATTAATAAATAAAACAGGAGTTTTTACTAACCAAAAGTATTTTGACATAGTTGTATTACATACAACATATGCAGATCTAACAGCAGCATTTCCAGCAACAGCTGGAATAGGGCAGGACACAGCTTTGTTATGTTCTGAGCATGAGAATGTCTTCCAACATGGTTCACAAAGCATTAACAAAGATGACTGAACTCTAATTCCAGATTTCATAGCTCTGAATAGAAGCAGGTGGCCAAATGAAGGAATACCCTTTAGCAACAGCTTGTACTGCAAATAAATCACAAACTGAATTCTACTTCAAGCTGCAACTAGTTACATTGAATTACTTGTCCCCCCTCCCCCCAAAGCATTACAAGAAACAGCTTTAAGTGTGGCTGCCAACTCAAGAAGCATCAGGTGGAGAAAAACATTGCTCTATAAAGATTGTCAAAAAAATTTCTAAAATGGAAAAAAATTCCCATGTTTTGGGAACATCTACTTCTCAGCTTGCCTGGGCAGCAATTGTTGCTGTTATTGACAGTTCAGCAACATAGAAGATTATTTGCTTTGTTATGTTTGTTTCCACTTCCCAAAATGAAGCGATTCGCAAAGGGCCTTGACTGATGCTCCAGAGACTCAGGCTCCTGTCACCAAGTGTGGTCACAGCCTGGCACCACCACTGCAGTTGCCTCATCCCAATCTTCACCCATCTGAAGGGATTACACAATGGCACCAAAATAGATCTCAACCTTTTTCCTCAAGCAGCTTCCGTGTTTGAGCTGTCAGCATCTATAGTGCCACTGCATTAAGGAATATCTGTCCTCATTTAAATGGGCTATTTTATGCAAAACAGAAAAATGTAGACTTTATGTCTACATCAGGAGCATCTTTAGCTTTGAAGACTGTGTAAGTCTTTTAAGTATGTCTGGATGTCAGCCATGTGAAACTGTAAGTTACCATGTAAGGCATATTAATAGTTCTATTTAAAAAAATGTAACCTGTAACAGAAAAAGCACTTCTCCTCCTCAAACGAATGCTACAAGAGCAAAGGCATACAGACGCAAATACAGCTAGGAGCCATTGACAGTAAGGGTGGAGAATCGCACACTTCCACCCTCAAAACCCCTTCCAACTTTCATGTGACACAGAAAGAAGATGCAGTGAAATTTTCCCAGCAATAATGGATCATCACTATGTTTCTTGTTTAATTCCAGCTATTTGAAAGTTAGATCACTGAAAATGCCTACAGGTGCTCTGTATCTGCTTCACTTCAATACCTATCTGATTTCAAAATCTGCCTCTGTAGTTAGTTATCTAACTTCTTTTTAATCCTAATTAAGAAATACATACCACTGACATTCCCCCAACTCCAAACAACTTCCATGTCCCTTTGTTTTGTGAGACAATTTCAACCACCTCCAGTTGCCTCAATTTTGTCTCATACTCTTCCGCTGAATACTCTGAACATCTAAATTCTTTGAAGAAAGTGATGGCATTGACTTTTCAACTTGACAGGACTTTGGCTTGAGACACAGCTGCAATTTAAGCGCAGGCGGCAGTGGCAAGGATCTCAGTCATGTGAGTTAGCAGCTTCCCCCAGGTCTGCTGCAGCCCAAGGATCCGGAGGAGATTGCTCCATACTGTTAACTATAATGAAACACTGGGAAGTTTCTGTTCAATTAAAACTGGAAGGATTTGGCATCTCATTCTAATTCTGAACGGACACAGCTTCTGAAAACTTAGAATGTAACAGAGTCAGAATTTGGTGTCCAAGCCAATATACAGAATATCATTTAAAGTCAGCCTTCACTGCATGGTCAAATCCAGTCAAAATAGAAGAAACAGACAAAAGTACAGTAAGAATATAACATTTATTACAGGGCAGACTCCAGCCCACTGCCTCCCTGCTGTGGAACTGGCAGGCTTGTTACAACCTCAAGGGTACAGAATTATACAAATTCCTTATAGGGTTTGACAAGTCCCTTACACCTTTGATGTCTTTAACCTTGTACTAGTTTATTGTACTGAACTTATGTCAAAGCAAATAGTCCAGAATAATTGCCTGATGATGTTTGACTGCTGTGGCAATGCTACAGAAGACACAGTACTATATTATTCCCCCTGCTTGCACGCAACAGTACTTTGCTCAGCTAACTGCGAGACTGAGGAGACAAGTAAGTGAAAGCTGATGCTCACATTTTCCCAAAACTAAACTGAACAATTTTTTTTTAATGACTAATAACAGAAATCTCTTTTGATCTGCAAATTTTTAATTATTGCTTGCTTTTGAATTCCAGTCCTGCTGAGGAACGGAAACAAAGAGTACAAAATAGCAGCAGACACTGCTTGTATATCTGGTTTCATTAGGAATGGAGACTTCTGGAATTTTCCAGAGCCTACTTGCTAACACTTTTTCAGCTTTCTGGACAAAAGAGGTTTGCATTGCTCCCAGACAGGACCAGTAAGTAATAGCATGTTTATAGGCTCTCTTGATTGCCAAAAGAAACTCAGCAAGAGCCTCAAGCTCACACAAGTGTGTGGAAGAAACAAGTGAATGAGAATCATGTGGCCAATTTCTTGTTCCCCACAGAGCTCCCCATAACAAAAAAAGTGTTTCATTTATGGAGCAGCTGTATCCAATTGCTGCAGAGTGCCTTTTACCCTGAGTCCAGACTTGGGTTATTCAGATCAGGTTGGATGATACTGCTGTCGCAAACACAGTATGGGTATGCTAATAATAACAAAGTCCTGAATAAGAGAAGAGTAGCAGTAGATGGTGTGATGTTTGTTAAGAGCTGCTAGAAAGTCAAATCTATGGGAAGGCTGCTTAAAAAGCAAGAGGCATAAGCAGGTAGTTATAAACTGAGCTGTCTGCTACCACAGACGAATCCCTAATCATCTGAAGTCACTGCCATGCACTGTGGATTGCTTGTTAGGTTAAAAAAGAGGAATTACTCATTCTCTATGACAGCCTAATTCCTTTAATTAGCAGCAGGTCAAGCTGAAGATGCCAAACTTGAGTGGCCAACGCACCAAACTCGAGTCTTTGTGCAATCTCAAACTTATTTTCTCCCTAAAATCTGGGATAACCAAAGTAGGATGAACCTAACTATAAGCCCACAAACATGCCTTGAATGCCATTGCAATGTATACAGTGTATAAATAATATTGTATATACTATGTCATGTAAACCTTCATGCTTTAAATACTTAAAATACTAAAAAACGACAACAATTTCCCTGAAAGATGCAATAGAAATTGGTATCAAATGGAGTATCTTATTTGAAGAAGTGTAGTGAAATTGAAGAGAGGTAACTGAATATTGAACCTGTAGGTACTTGTTAAGATCTTGGTCAACTGTTTTATATCAAGATTGTCATTCTTGTCCAAAGACCTCAAAGCCCTCCGTGCACTAACTAATGTCAGAAACACAACACTGGAAAGATCTCCATTATATTCTGAGGTAGAGAAGTATTAACATTCTCAGTATACAAAATATAACATCCCACATAAAAGGAAGAGTGAAGACAAAGTAAAATCCAAGCTGGAGTTTAACTTTCCTAGGTGCTTTTGAGAAGTCTCATTTACAGCCCCACATGATTTATTTAAGGCAGAGAAAGAGGAACATACAGCAAGCAGAGAGACCTGAATTCCAGTCCTCTGCTCTAGTTACTAACACACGTATCTCTGCTCTTCTCCAGCAAAAATTTGCTCTCACATAATTTAATCCATTTTTAAGCCTTGATTAAAAATAAAATTAAAAGTCTCTAGATCATTCCTCCCCAACCTGAGCACATTACATCTAACATGCACCAAGGCATTTTTTGTTACCTGAACATGCAGTGGTGCTTTCATATCTGATTGTACCACTTCTGAATTCAACTTTTTATATAAAAATCAGAGCCAAAGGCAAGCTTCTGGAACTGCACCACCAGCCCTGGGTCTCAAAGAACTTAAAAAATTTGCCTGATGATGATGAAGTGCTCAGTAAAAGGATTAAATGCAGCAACAAAATATGAAATAACTGCCTGCATACAATCTTGAAATACTTGCATTTCAATACTGTGACGTTACCATCCATCTCCCAGTTTCTAAAAACATGCCTTGCCAAAGGCCTTTCTGATAAATAGCCTGGAATCCCCTTCCGTGGCTCCAAGGGAAGGGGAGTGGACGTACTCATCTACTATTCACCTGTCTTTGTATTATGTAATACAATACTTATCTTATCCAGGAAGATTCATCACCATTGACACCATAATAATCACAGCTTAAACTGCACACCAATGAACCTCTAATGCTAGCCCTAACTCAATCGGGTAACTAGAGTTGAATCAGATTCCTTTATCAAAAGCTAATCAGGAAATTTTTAATTCTTTCCTAAACAAAACAGCATCATTATAAATTCATAATGAATCAAAACAGATTGTAAATAACCAGTTAAAAGAAAATAATCTTTCTGCTATGCAACTATGCACAATAAATAGAATTTATTCATTCTCTGCAAATACTTTCATGTAACCTAACTGCATGGCTGTTTTTTGTAAGATGCGACGGTAAGCTTGGTCCTGCTTGCATAGCTATAGAATCAGATCTTCCACCTGCCATGAGCCTGATGCAAGTTGATGTAAAAGAATAATCGCTGTGACCAGGGTTACACCTTAAGGACCAGCTAGAGTTTGAATGAGAATGAACCTCACTCAAACTTCAGTAGTTGTTAGATTGTATAAAAGACACCAAAAATCTCTTGGGAACAAGAACATTTTAGAGACCCTCAGGGCAATTATTTTCACTCCCTAAGGGAGAAGAATTTCTGAAGTTGTGAGGTTCTTCTGTGTTATAAAGATAAACCTTTGAAGAACTGAATTCCAGTGGCACACAATTCAGGACTGGAAAGTCCTACACTCATGTGTCTTTCATTCATTTATGGATAAACATTGGCTGCCTTTGGTTTCTGACAGTAAACATGGACCAATCACATAGAACTGAGCTCCAGTCTTTTCTGTTATTATAAGAATTGTACTTTAAAACTCTAATCTGTCCTTATTTTAAGGGTTGTACTTTAAAGAAAAGGCATATGCATAAAAGGCATATGCATATTTAGAAGAATATTTGTGCTATGACCAATTTTCCCTGCTGCAGAAACATACCTCTTCATGTTCAAATCATGCATAATTGGCAGCTTTTGACCGTCTTTTCCAAGACGAATTCCTTTATGTGCATGTGGGCTAGGGAGAAAGTATCCCATCTGCTGACTGGCTCTGCAGGCATCTGGTGAATATTGTCTTTCCTGTGCTTAATTAGCTGTAGAAGCTGCCATAGCCAGCAGGAGGAAAAATAATGTTAGTTCTCAAAGAAATCCTCCTATTGTTCCTCTTCAATCACTTTCAACATAGGCAATGTTAGCATGCCTGTCCTACAGCGGTTTTACCTCAGGTGACTTCTACCTAGCTGGAGTATCCTATCTAGAAGTTCAGTATGGCAAAAGGACATAATATGTGACTTAATTCAGACATACATTAGGAATACTGTAAACAGCAAAATGTCAAGGAAACCTACCAAAAATATTAAGTTCTTACTGAACAGTAAGAGGTTTCAATAATTTAACCTCATTCTTCTTTAAGCATCACTGTCACTGATGAACGTATTAACAGGTATTAATACCGCATTCTTCAGATGGAGCTCCCCATTAGACTGATCTTCCAGATCGAACACAAGCAGGCCCATTGTTGCGCTGTACATTTGAGAGAGAACATGTAGAACTTGCATTTCAAGAGACGAGCTTGTTTCCTGAATTTTAAAGGTTGGACTTAATGATCTTAAAGGTCTTTTCCAACCTAGTTGATTCTATGATCTCAATAATTGGTGTGCACTCAGAGACTGCCAGAAGACCTGTGCACAATTTTCTATTTGGGAGCAGCAGGTGCTATTTCCCATTGAAGTAAGAGGTCTAATTTCAAAAGAAAACAATGTTTTCATGACACTGAAATAAGTCTTCTTCCTTGGCCCACTAGAACCAGTTTTCAGCTTTTGCAAAAAAGTAAGCACTAAAAGCAATTGCTGCAAATTTTCATCAGGTTTTTATTATGTGAAACTGAATGATTTTTTAGGTGGGATCTCAGGCCTGTTTAAAGGTTTGTTAGTTAAAAAATACATGATCGTTTCACTGATTATTTGAAAAATTTTAGATATTGTAAAGATACTCTTCAGGTTCTGGGAAACACTCAATGCTCTAGAGACAGGTCAGTGAAATAAAGGGATATAATCAATAAGGAATCAGAAAACATCCCAGAGTTATATTAGCAGAGAAGCTTCTAGCATCTCCTATGTCCCTGATTACCAAGTGGGCCAGAAATACCTAAATATCAGGCTGCTTCAGTAAGACTACACACATCCACTGTCATCTGACATTCAAATTCTTGGTGAAGACCCAATATATGGTATGTGTCTATACCTCCTATTTGCAAATATCCTACTCCTCAAAGTGGCATTTATATCCATGCCTATGTTTGCTCTGGCATTAAGGAGAAATTTAAGAACAAAAGAAAAAAAAGGCAAAACAAAGCCAAAATAGTGTTTCTCTCTCTCTCCAGCCTAGCCAGTACATAAAGATGTTACAAGTCAAACACCACAATGTATTAGTGCTGGGGCTCTTCAGAAGACAAGACAAGTGCTTGCCACTTAAGTGTGCCTGAGTGTCTGTCCTGGGTCAGTTTGTTTCTAATAGTCCCAGAGAAAGGTCAACAAGATCATTGTCCTCAAAGCATACAATTTTCTCCCTCAGATGCTGTGTGGACAGGAATCACTGTATAAACTATAGGGGAGTGAGGGAAGAAGTTACAAGAGGTATTTCTGTTCCAGAAGTAGATTTCTGGTTTGTAGTAAAATTCTATTCTAAAATGCACAAACATTTGGATCATGAATTATTATTTACTGTTCAGATATTTCACTTCCTGCTAGACCACTGAATTAAAGTTAATAATGTGTATATGTGCAGGTGACTTTATGCCCAAAATGGCACTATTGGCACTATTCTGATACGGTTGTTTATTGATATATGTATTTGCAGTACAGCAATTAAATCATTGTGTCAAATTATGTCATACTTGGAACAAATCATAGAATCTGAATCAGCAGAATCTTCATTTGTTTTACTGCATTTCTAGATAAAGGAACTTTCTCCCAAAGTAACAATAGTTCAGCAAATGGTCCACCCAAGTGCCAAGACAGATCTTGAGATGGACCAATGACTTGAACCCTCTCCTCCATTAACCTCTTAAGTGCTCTGGCTACAAGGCCACCCTAAGTGGATCTGTTTCAGAGTGATATTAGCTTTAACTGAAGCAAAAAAAGGAATATTGAATTGTCAAAAACCTCCTGTGGTTGGTTTAGAGGAACCATTTCACGTTCCATTCCTTGGTTTTGAGGCAATGGCAGGGTGCCACCACCAAGTTAATTCCACAGGCACATTTCAGTCCTGCTAGCGATAAGTGAATTAAAATATTCTTACAGGCAAGACTAATAAAGGTAAGCACTAATATTTTGCCTATAGGTTATATCCTTGGTATACTAATAAATTGACTAGTTAAATTAATAAAAGGTAATTTGTCTACCTGCAGACTGCAATTTGCTGTCACAGCTCAGATAGTTACTTCTGATTACATCTTCAGCTGCAACCTGAAAAAAACTACTGTTACATTTTCCATGCAGGGTATGGTGTAGCTACATGCCTTCAGTCTATTTTTCATACGATCACAGTAATAAGTGTCAGGGAAGTAATCACAGCAATTAGAGAGGTTATTTGATGCCTTTCTGTTACAGCGGCTGTCTACCCTAGCCCTTTCTAGCTGAAAGAAAACATTCCCTGCATCCATAAGAAATACAAAGATCCACGTTCTGGTTGAGTTTTTCAAAAACCTTTGCACATACTGTGTGTGGTTTTCATCTCCCAACTTCGTCACCTGGGCCTGAACAAGCACTCTGCAGTGTTTTAACATCAAGTCCAAGACAAAACTGTAAACAGGACAGAACATACTGTTCTTTCCATAAACAGTCACACCACACTTGAGTTTTTGTATTGCAGCAGTAGAATATTATGTTTGCTTAATACAGTGATTATACAAATTCATATTTAACACTGCAGTTACACCCATCTAGAACAACATCGCCTAATGTGAGAATGTCATTGCTAGTTGTGTCACAGGAGCATAGCAAATGCCCTGAGAATGAAAGAATGATGATTATACCACTCGTGAAACATTTATTAGCAAATGTAGATACTGATATGTACAAGGAGGCTGGTCTGATACCATTTGCCTTTTTGGACACACTTCTCAAAAAATTACATAGTTCAACAAAGCATTTATGAAGCATCAGCATTAACCTAATGAGATTTGTTGAGTTCCGTTCTAAACAAATATTTCTAGACATGTGCCAGGATGCAGATGAGGACTTACAGGCTTGGGTTTTTTCCAGTCCTTAATATATCTGTTTATCATAGAATCATAAAATGGTTTGGGCTAGAAGGGTCTTTAAAGATCATCTGAAGGTGCACCCAAATCCCATTGTCCGTGTTGTTGACAAAGATGTTAAACAGCACCAGTCCCAATACTGAGCCCTGAGGAACATCACTTGCCCCTAGTCTCTGCTGGTTTAGCTGGTAAATACTGCATCACTAATTACACAGCATTGCTCTTATGTCTGCAGAAGTAGTAAGGCTTTTCACATTTCAAGTGCATTTCATCTGTAGTCTTAAAAGATAGAAGCTTGATATTAAATAAAATTAAACCAAAGCCGTTTCTGAGGGATTTGCAACGGGAGTTCCTCAGCTCACCCATTCTGTCTTCCAGGTCAGCCCTCGCTGTGTTTTTTTTCACATCTGCCGTTGCAGAGCACATTTTGACCAGTGCTGTAGAGATCTGCCCCATCTCAGCACAGGGTAGCCCAAAGAAAGCCACCTTTGTCAAACTTCCCTCTCACCAGCCCTCCAAACCTCACAAACACTCAGACACAGCACACAGTTATATCTGTCAGCTCAATCACTCTTAATATCATTTTAACATTGTGCAACAATGATGCACCAACTCTTCTGTTTTCCTCAGAAACCCTTGCATTCATCTTCACTGTGTGGAACAGCTCAAGGATCTGGAAACATTTCTCCCTAAGCAATCACCCTTTAGTGAAGGGAAAGAAATAATGTACTACAGACCCTAATCTGTTTCCAGCCATTACAGGTGAGTACCTTTTCTTCCCCAGAACCTGCCCCTTCAGATCTGCCCTTTTCCAGAGTTAGAATCCACTGAGAAGAGCTAGGTGTGTTTAACCTAAACAAAATTAAGGGCTCCTCTTCTGTCATGAACAATATTTTTACTTTAAAAGACACAGCAAAATACATGCTATCAGGGAAAGATTTAATCAAAGCAGAAAAAAATATAAATTACTTTCTATTTCAGAAGACAATTCTTGAAAACTGTCAAGTCTAAATCGGTTTTACTTGGGTTTGACCTTTCCTGCAAAAAAGCACCTGAATTCAGAGGCCAGTTTTGTATCTTGTGTGAAGCGGAAAAGTTACCACGTGTACCTCTGAGCACTTTACAATCAACTCTTTGGATCTTCAGAAGAAGGAATAGCCACAAGATACAGATTACAGCACCAAGAAGAAAACCTGAACAAGAATTAAGGTCAGAGATCTGACAAACTTTTTCAAAGGCTATGAAGAGGACTAAGCTGCACCAAGGATTTCAGTACAGATGTTTTTACTCCAGAGAACTATGGGAAGCTGTGTACGCACATTGGAGTACTGGCAAGACCTTATGCCAAGCTCTAGGCAATGACAATGCTCTAGACAGTTCAATGCATGTTATGGAAAAAGTTCCCCATGCTTCATCTAAATTGCATTACATTTGATGCCAAGGAGTTCAAAGCACTCACCACAACTCAAATTGAGGCATAGTAAGGTAGGAAAAAGCACACACACACACAGAGTTGTTATTTTAATACTACAAAATACTCTGTGTACTCAGAATATTCCATATTCTGTAGTTTCAACAGTCCAAAACGTCACAGTTTTTATGCAGGGTCACTTAAGTCTATATTTGATTATAAAAGATGGTTATAAATATAGTTATTTTAATTAAAATCTTTGGCTAGGCCTTTAGAATCGGGCGGCTGACTTCTTTACAGCTGTAAAAATGGTAAATTTCAACACACATATATATACACATATATGCACACATAAACTTAACATATTTGTGGCCTAGGTACTGAAGTCCCTAATCTCCTTATACTTACATGGAAATAAAATATCACAGAATACTACAAGTTCCACAGATTTGTCTAAATTCTGATACATTTCTTGGCAAAAAAATCAAAATATGGAAAAAAATAAGTAATTTTAGTGTGTTAACTACAGATGCAGAGTCAGATCCTCTAAACATAAGTCCACACATATCTACTGAAAATGTAGCTAATGGAAATAACAATTTCCACCAGCTGAGCTTCTACCCCATACTATTTAGAATTGTTTGTAAAGACTTTTAATGCAAAACACTGTTTATGTTTATTTGCTCAAGCAGTTCTGCTAATTTTAATTGACTCAATTCCTTAAATAGAGCAGGGTTTAGCCCTTGTATGACTTATGTACAATGATATTGTTCTGCAAATACACCAAATAAAAAAGTGAACACTGATCACTAGGAACAGAAACATGGGTTTGGTTTATTTTGGAGCCAGGTAGTTTCTATTATCTGTAGTCTGTAGTTTATATGATGGCGCTTCTCTTTATACAAACTTCTGAGTAATCTGGGTGATTTGGGAAAAAGGCTGTTTAAAAATACAAATATCCACAACTTGTCTTCATTCTTACTTGCTTTCTTACAAAATGATTCATACCTCCTTTTCTAAACCTATTTAACTTATGCACATTTCTTTAGCAGCACTGAGTCCAAACAGCTACGCTGCTTCTGAAGCTTTACATTCTCATTTCAGAAAAAGGCTCATTAGCCACGCTGAAATAAAAGCTTCCTACTGAGGGACAGACTGTTTACCAACAGCACCCACAGTCACAGGGCAATAGGTTCAATCATTTTTAAAACATACACTACTCTTGACTCCCACCTCCTTTCAAATTTGGATTGTGTTACCCGTTTTTATTCTTGGGATGTTAACTTCGAATTGTTATGCGTGAACCGAACTTGGAGCAAACAGCAAATGTGCTGCTTACTTTTCTTTAGTTCACAAGAAATTACAATTCAGTTGCCAGCTTCAAGCAGCATAGAACAGAACCTGCACACTTGTCCTGAACACAGGAAAACGGCGTTAAATGTAGCTGCACACCACAGTTCCACCAGGCAAAACTCAAACACACAAATACCTCCCTAGCCTCGCTTTTCCCACCCAAATATCTGGAATTCTTCTTGTGCTTAGCATACTTATCTTCTAAACCAGAAAACCCCAAAAGAGAAACTGACTTGGATCAGGTCTGTCACATGCAGAAATTCACTCAAGATCACAAAATCTGTTGCTCCTCTAAAATTCAGAAACCAATTTTCAACAGGAAGGCTTGGCACTGCTTCTAAGGTCCGAGTTTTCAGTGCCTTTCCTCTGCGGCCTCATGCAAACCCCAGTCAATGAAAAGAGCAAGATTTAACTTCCATTAAAAAATACATTGTTGTAATGAAAGCATGCAAAACTGCAGGCAACTAAAAGGCAGCAGAATGCTCTGCAGCGCTTAAAAAAAAAGACCCTAAACTTCAGCACAATAACTTCTAGGTGACATAAACCCAATCTCAAGATAGTTTCTTCACGATCATAACTAGACTTTCTTAATACTGTTTTTACACGTTCAGTCTATATAAAAAGCACAACTCTCATTTCATGCAATGAATGATGGAAAATGATTATTATAAAGTGGGAGGGTCTGAAGTGACTGCTGAAGCTGATGGAAAGTGTTGTAAGCAGATTACATTTTATTGTGTTAATGTCTTGATTGCCTCCTAGAATGCAATTTTAAGTGAGCACATTAGGAGTAGGTGGAGATTTTTAATAAGAAAATATGCTTACAGCTAGAGAGTCACAAAAGATGGCTTCAGCTATTCAGAAAATTAAGATATGTCTCAAAAGTTACAGCAAATTTGTAAACCCAAATTGACACCTTAATACTATTATTATTTGTTCAACATAACAATAAAACAGACAAACTGAAACTCACACAAGTGAAACTAACAGCAGACAGATGAGCCAGAAACAGACTTATTTATATACACATGGGGATTTACTTTCAAAATCAATTTATAAAAGAGTCCCCAAAAGACTTTCTTCAGTGCATCACTGTTAACTTCAATCTCTTTTCTTACCTATTAGGACTGGAGTGGAGACAAAATGAAATACCCTGTTCAGTCACTCTGTTATCTCTATTGAGGAGCATCCAGATGTACACACCATGCCAGTTGCAAACATGACCCTCAATAGCAATATATTCTCTTTGTTAAATTCTTATTTCTGGCCTTCATTGGCAGTCCTTTGGAGAGTAAGTCTCTCAAGCAGCTGTTATTGTTGGTACATGAGGTGGAGTAATAGCACCTTATTCCCTTAAAAAGAAAATACCTGATAAAAATTCTAAGACAAAATTTCTTTTCACTGTTTCAGCATAACACCACTTTATTGATATTCTTAAATTTTTCTCTTGATGTATATTAGCAAAAACCCAAGACTTACATCACTGGATGATTAAATAATGAGATAGACTGATACCCTGGATTAGGAAGGTGTTCTGTACTCAAAGCTGCAGCTGACCTTTCTGGTGATGTGAGCAAGGTCATTTTCATTGCTGCCATCTCTTTCCTCCTCCCACTTTTGTCTGTCTGTCAGCACTTACTGTAAGGTCTGGGCAATAGGGGATGTTTCTTACCATGCATTCATACAGAGCCTGTCACACTGGTGTTTCTGGTTTACTGGACATAAAAAAAAGTTACAGTACTGTTAAAAACAAAAGAAGAGGTACAAAGCTGACCTTTTCATTGCTTCATCTAGCTTGTGTACAGTATGCTAGACTACACTGTCGTGACTTGGTCATGGGCATTAGCCTTACAAGAAAATATCCTAATTTCACACATGCAAGAACCATGGGTTCAGAAATAGCATATTGATCAGGTTGTATTGTAAATATGACACAGACTGCAGACCAATATACTGCTGTGCCTGCTACTACAATGCAGAGTAAATCAAATCATTATTTTTAGCTCTTAATAACGATGGGAGCTTAATGTCATCATTTTAAAGGTGAAGACAAGTGTTTGAGAAACAATGTCATTAGTGACTGCTGTGTGAGCCCCTGTCAGCGCAGATGTAGCAGCCAACCAGTCATACACAAGCACCCCAAGAGCCCATGTGCCTTTCACGGGTCCGAGGCATAGGAACTGCTCTGCTCCCCCCACACAGCAGCTCTCTGCCTTTTCTGCCAAGCTTTCTAGAGCCACAGAATGTTTGGGGAAAGAGATTTACACTTGTCATCATGGTGCATTTCACCCTGCCATGCAGGCTGGGTGCAGTTCCCGCCCTGATGCCTTGCATTCAACACACAGAGCCTAGATGACTTTCTTCTTGGTGTAGCTGCAGACAAGATGACACAGGGATGGATTACAGTGCAAAGAGATCAAAACTCACTCCAAACAATTCCTTGGTCTTTGTTTGAACATCTCCTGTTTCATCCTTTCCTTCCAAATTTAAGAAAACTTAATTGAATTACATTTCCTTTAGCATAGGCAACGAAACAACTGAGCAAACCAGCATTTTATGAAAAAGGGAAAGTAAAAAGCAAACCGGAAAGACAGCCCAGATTAAAACAATCCAATAAAAATCAACAACTTTAGTAACACCTATGAAATCTTTTCTAAAGAGCAAGTGCTAGGACAAGCTTATTCTCTCCCATGTTATTATGTCCCTTGAAGTCTGAGATTGTCAATGCCCAGGGCTTATGGTCAACCTTCTGACCATTGAGGTCTTATCAAGACTACATCTGAACACAATGGCACAAGCTGCCAATGATTCATTCAAAGATTCACAAGCACAAACTATCATTCGTAAATATCCTCTCTGATGCAGAAGCCACTGCTTTTATTTAGCTAAAAGTGGTCTCAAGTAATTGTCTTTTCTGTTTTCCTAAACATTCATTTCTGGTGTTTGAACTTCATTTCCAATGTTCTTACTTCAGTAATTGCTGCTTTAATCTTTTGCAGCTTCACATGTTCTTGGTAATGGAGAATAATAAATGTAAATGTAACATTTAGGCCATCAGTAATTTATCCTGGGAGAGCAGTTCAAAGGGAGCATCAGCTTGAAACTATTGGTTCATTTGTGAAGTTTGAGGCAGGAGACCCAACTGCCATCTGACTTCAAGGAGCCTTTGTACAGGACTAATTATAAAACAAAGCCATCGGACTGGTACTGATTAGTTATTTATATTTTTGATGAAGTTATCTGCAGTTATTTTTTGATCTCTAATTAGAGGTGACCTCTAAAGCAGGGTTTCGCTTCATTTTCCAGAAGAGCAGCTCAGGAATCGTTCCATCACTCACTTAAAATAAATACCGCGGTGAACTTAATGCTCCCTAGAGTTGATTCTTAGTTAACAAGAGAAGAAAAACATCTGATTAAGTTCACAAAGCTGGCTCTCTGAGTGACTGAGGGCTTTGGAAAAATATGTCACACAGATGGAAAATGTTTTCTAGTAGTATCTACAGCGAGGCATGACACTCTCTTTTAAATCCTTCATAATTTGTGACACAGAATTAACAGCTGGTTTTGAAGTAAAATATAACCCATGGGGAATGGGAGGGGAGGATGAATCCTGACTCTTCTCTTTCTGACATTCTCAGACCAGAAAAGGAAAGGTTCCACTTTAGTCATTTAAATGCTAATATAATTTCATGACCACCTGCCATAAAATGTTTTCCATTGCCTTAATCACATTCTGCTCTCCTCAGCAGAAAATTAGCTGATATTAAAATACCAAAAGGTTATTAGGAAAGTTTTATTTTCTATGTGTAGATCATTGGGTATATAAAAGTGATCTACTTAGGGCAATATTTTAATCAAATGCTGATGTATGCAGCAGTCACTTTCAAATATCAGGGAAGATAAAACAGCCTGATGCCTTTAAACATCTGCAACAAATGGGCATATATAGCTCTCTAGTCCTAATTTCCAGTACTTTCATAGTAAATTCCAAGTCCATGGGATAGTGCAATAACCTTTCAATCACAGTGTAAGACAGCTCCGACTCCACTTTAGGAAAGCTGCTCTAGGAATGGAGAAGCTTTCCTGGATTTCAGGAGAACAACATAAGCAATCTGTCTTCTTCACCTGTTTCTTCTCATTACAAGTAAGGTGCCTTTTCAGCTGTTTTGACTGGATACTCTTTTCAACTAGTTAAGTAGGAAAAATATTAAGACGCTGAACAAAATATTCCAGAAAAATAGGAACTAGCAAATACACCAAAATATATCTAGAAGGAAGCAAATGATAAAAACCTGGAAGTAGCAGTCCAGCAGATATTGAAGAGATCTGTTTTTGTAATGCAGTAGAAAGTTTTATCTGATAAACACTGATGGGTAGTTTCATCCATGGAGTTTATCCAATTAAAGGAAATATACAGTGCTATGTCTTATCATTTGCCTGATCGCTTCCCAGCTAGCTGCCTTATTCAAAGAAATGTTTGCCATCAAGTCTTAGTTTACAGTAACTGTTAGTGAAACCCATCAGCAATATACTTGTTAAAAATTGTAGACTGTTCTATACATTACTTCCCACTCTTTAGAATTGTAGACTGTTCTACGCATTACATCCTACTCTTCTTATGTTAGAATACAAAGTAGGAAAGTACCTTTACCTGAATCATCTTAGAAGATGAAATATAGTACTTAGTATTGTAGAAAAAAGATAAATATTAACCTTATTTGTGGCAAAAATAATGATAAATTCACCATTAGAATTATAACAAAAAACATAGTAAAATTCTTCCAGTGAGCTCACTTGCTGGGCAGGCAAAATATAATCAAATGGATTAAATAAATGCTGTTAAATTCATTTTAACATTGAGACTAACCATATAATGATAACACAATTAACTTTAACCCATTAATACATATAAAATGCTACTTTCCTAATGCATAATAAAAGACAAAATCATATTTAACCTTATGTATTAGTATCATCTAAGATGATGCTCTTTCCTGGTACAAAAAACCTCAAAGACTGAAAATCCAGTTTTCAGACAGTCTTCCTACAAATATTAGCTCAGAATAAGTCTTCAGTCTTCCAGATATGTTTTCTGCAGACACAAGTAGCAGTAGCCAGTCTCTATCACCCACTGACAACAGATCTCACCAAATTCCTTCTAACTCTATTACTGTCCTTAAACAAACAGCAATGCTCAAGCAGTTATGACTGCAGCTAGTTCAGGCAATGATCTAGTTTGGGCTTTGATCTATAACAATTCGATGACATGGCCTTATTACTGATGCAACAAATTCTAGTTCTTTTTAATCTCAGCCTAGTTCATTACATTTGCATCAGTTATTAATTTCCCATATAATTTTTTTAAAAGAATTAAAGGCCTTCAGAGGGACTGGGTTTTTTCTAAATTCATGCTCCAGTGCTCAAAGATGCAAATTTTTTTCCCCAGATATTCCTGAGCAGGGCTGCAGTTTTAACTGTAGCTGGGTTTTATGATTACATTTAAAAATGGCTTGAGAGTTTTCTTTAGAGACTTTCCTTGAAGTTTTACAGGAACCATGCACCAAATGCGCACAAAACCCTGTAATTTTCCAGGCTCCTTCAGACTTTCATTAGTATTTATTTCTCTCCATAACCACTACAATGAATCTGAGTTTTCCAGTGGAAACCACCCTATGGAGGCATTGCTAAACATCTCTAACAAAAAATCATGACTATGCAGGTCCAGTGTGGGCTTTTTTCTGTTTCTTGTTGGTTTGGGGTTTTTTTGACATGCTACAAGTCTTAGATCACAACAATATTATTAGAAAAATCTCATGGCTCAAACTTTTCAAACAAAAGGGGACTGTGTTCTTGAACAATGCTATGTGATACCTGCAATACAAGCCACATTGGTTTTGGAGTTAATATTTGTTCTGAAGGCAACCTGACAGCATTTTGACAGTCCCTTTGACACACTGTAGCTTCTTATTCTAAGATCTTGAAACAAAACGTAAGAAACTAGTGAGAGCTGCAGAATCTTGCACTTACAGTTTTAGCAAACATTGCAGACAGTTTTCATCAGTGCCGTTCACACATTGGGAAACAAGCAAAGGCTCATAGTGTCTTTTGCATCCATTGATAAAGAAAGCATAAGCTAGGTTTCATGAGTATATGAGAACTTCGGGATCCTTTAGCAAAGATTCTACAAAATGTAAGATGTTATGATAACTGTAATTGTATGACAACGAATTTTCTCAACTGATAACAGCATTTTTCACAATGTGCAACATCTCGGTATTGAGATGTTCTATTTTATTATATACTTTTGCTGCAGTGCTTCCAATCCTTAGAAATAAAGTGGTACCAACAGAACATGCACATAAATCACCTGGGTGTCAGAGTGGTAGATATTAAAAAGTCAAGGTTTGCCACAGCACTGGAATAGTTATCTCCTATTTGTAAAATAGTGGTGCCAGTCTTCTCTCCTATGTGGCTGCTGAAGTGCAACCTCTGGCAATGTTGGACTATAACTGTAATTGTAAATTTCCAACAATTTCTGCAGTATACTTTGAACCAGTATTTATTATGCAGACCACACACACTCATGCTTATATAGGTGATGGTGTTGTACATAAAGTATTTATATCTGTGAGTGTCTGATGGCTGCAAGATGAAGAGGTGCTCTGTTACATTCTTTTTGTACATTCTATGGCAGAAAACAACATCACCTATTTTATAATGATCTAAAATAACTTCTCATTCTCTAAAAAGGAAGCAGCCTGACATGCTCCAGCCTTTAAGGCTTGAAGCTAGTGCTTGATTGCAACAAGGTAGCTGCCATCTCTCTTTTCAGACATATCAACCAGAAAATCCATGTCAAAACAAGCTTGAACTGAGTATCTGATTGGAAGTAAACTGTAGCCTAATTTTTCCTATATCAAAATGATAATCTGAGGACAGCACGGTTTTAGCATTTGCATGCTAAATAGATGTTGGTATTATCTGGTGAATCCTGAGAGAGAGCAGCAACATACAAAGAAATCAAAATATGCTGTAAGAAGTAACTCTGAAAGAAAACAGTAAACATAGACAAAATTATTGTGGGAGGTCCATCCACTGTAGCCAAATACAACACAAGATTTGAATGGGAATGCCTAACGGACCAGTATTGAACACTTCATTTTTTTAATCATTATTTAAAGGACTACCATATATAGCCAAGTTTGCAGATTTACAAAAACTAAGGCAGTGCTAGTCCAAGAGACTGGAACACAACCTGAGATGATCAAGGAAGGGAATAAATGTTCAAAGTGAGACAGCTTTTATCACAGCCTGGGGTTTGCTCTACTGAGCTATATTTCCTGAGCTACAGAGATGGCCAGCAGACTTTTAATTGAGGTCGGGCGAATTTTTTCCTAGGCTGGCATTTAAAATAAAATTAATTAAAACACAGTCCAAAGTTCGAATTATAACGAGGCTATAGAGAAAGAAGAAAAGTAGGCATTTGTTTCACATAACCTCCATTAAGAGTTTACATTTTGTGTCCTCACCGAAGACAACTGCAATCGATTTGACTGACCATCAGAGAATTAGCCGGAATTGGAAACTGTGAGCAACACCTACTCTAATATATGGAAACCCCCAAGAACCACTAAAATGGTTCAAGATCAAAGGTCCAACTTACAGAGCCTGCTCCGTCTTTGACAGTACCTAAAAGTGGATACCAAGGGGGAAAAAGCACCTGTCCTTCAGCATCCAAACACCTTCTGCTCAAGGGCTTCCTTGGCCAGATAGTTTCTAGGTATTGAGTAATCCTCCATGGGTTTGACTTCCCTGAACTGGCTCGAAACCATGCAGACCTCCAGCACTCCTAGGTATCCTTTAGCTTCCTAAACTCAGCTGTTTTTTACAGGAAGAAGAGTCTTCATTTGTTCTGAGCACAGCTCCTCCAGGGTTCACTGGACGGCTCCATTTCTGTATCGTAAGAAGCCTTACAGTGCTCCCCCAAATAGCTCATTATTCTATAAACTTCTCTTGCTTTCCTAATTGACTTAAAAAAATCTTGCCTAATCAGTCATTCTTTAGAAGAAGGCCACAGTTCCCCAGTATGACTCATACTTTTGATGTGTAAAGGAAGACTGGAGGACAGTTTGCCTATTCGAAATTCCTCAGAAAAAAATAGTTTAAATTGTTATACCTTAAGCTGCTGGTCTCTTGTGAGGCACTAACTTAACCATCTGTTCTCCTAATACCTGCGTCATTTTACCCTAGTGAAACCACAAAAAGTAACTCCCATGTAACTCTCAAACCCACTAATAAATCATTTGCACTGTTTGAAATTATTAGGGAATTGTCCTTGTTTGCTGTATTACCAAGCTGTGACAAATTATGTGCTATTACATTGAGGAGTATCTTTCCATATTCCATGAAGCTGAATATTTCTGCATAAAGATCTTCAGTCAGTGGAGTAGCAACATCAGCATATTAACAGATTTTTGACTCATGCTCTCACAAGGGTGTGTGCTTCAACAGGATCATACTGGCAATGTAACACACTAACACTCAGGTCCTATTTTTGCCTCTGTCCACAGGCACACCGGAAACTCAGACAGTGGAACTACACTCTAACACGTTGCTGGGGCTAAATGGAGGAGAATTAATTACAATAGACCCATAGGTTTCATTCAAAAGCACTGCTAGAAGATACACATGTTGCGTCTTTGCCTACTGCCCTTCCCAGTGACATGAATCAATATATGGGGCCTCTGGAACAAATCTATATATTGACTATAAATATTCCTGGTGATGATACAATTTTCTTAAAGTTCCCAACTTATTTTTCTGAGCTCATAAAGACTATACTGCATTTGCAACAAGCAACTATATATTTTAAAGCCAGTTTCTACTGGAGAATACCTTGGATACATTAGACTATCTGTATGGGGCGCTATTAATGCATCACTTGTCTCGCACGTGGAATACTACAATTCCAGCTGCTAATTAAATCACTGTATTCTCAATTTAAGCTATTTTAGCATAACTGACTCATACTTTTAGTATGCAAAGAAAGATCAGAGGACAGATTGCCTACTCTAAATTCCTTTGAAAAACTAATTCAAATCATAATATCCTAGACTGCTTCTCTCCTGTGAGGCACTCGCTTAACAATCTATTCTTTTACATAAGTCAAAGAGCAATTCAATTTTAAAATCACAGACCTGGAAATTTTACAACTAGCCCAATTATCATTTTAAAAACTCATGATTTAACCATTAAAGTATATCTAATTAGAAATGTCACATGCGCCTAATTTATATAAATGCTACATAAATTACAATGAAATGGGTTAGTTTTCAAGATAATTATATGTAAGATATAACTTAATAATTTCAAATACTGAACTTTATCCCTGCAACTCCCCCTATTTACTCTCCTTTCCTGGGTTGAAGCGCAACTTGCCCATATTCTTTTCTCCATCCATGAAAGGGTTGAAGTACAGTATTTTGTGATTAATGGAGATTAAAACAAAAATTTCTGTAAGATGGAAATGGGAAGAAGCTCTGGTTCATATG
>WYDI02026143.1:115645-137367 GCA_009867235.2 Psittacus erithacus
TTAACACAAAAGCAGAGGGTAAAGAGACATCATTTCAGAGGCACATTGTGAGGATACATCCACAGAAGTCTGAACACTACTTTTTTTATTTGACAGTAAAAAAAATTGCCTGCACAGTTAGATGAGTCAACTGACTACACTGACAGCTTCAGCTCTGCAGGTATTGTTGAATGCTAAAGCATATTACATCATTTTGCTGCCTTCAGAATAACATTTATTACAAATAACACTGGAAAACATTTAATATTTTCATGAACAAAAATGTTAAGGTCCCATCACAATCACTGTGTAATAAAATAGCATTTCTTCTGTTTTGGGTGATGACTTTCCTTTTTCATGTAACGAGCTGTCATGATTTTTTTTATTACTTATTTTTTACTGAGCAGAAAGGTGCAATCTAGTAGGTGCCTAGGTTAGCTTGTCCCCAGAGCAGTATTTGATATGCAAAATATATCTTATTAGTTTTCAATTTGCCACTAGCTTAGTTAGGAGATGCAGTTGAAATTCCTCAGCAGCAGGTAATACTTCTGCATTATAAAATAGTGTTGTAAGTGATGCGTGAAGAAAAAACATGATGCAAACTTAGCTTCACCAGGTTTTACCCAGTTTGCAGTATGTATCACTCTTGAAAGGCAGCAGAAAGAGAAATACAACTGAAAAAGTAAGGATATTTTATTGCCGGTCCCAAGGGGTGAAGTAGGAGCCAGTAAGGAAATGAATTTATGGTACATTGGTCTTTTTTGTTTGACAATAATCAAGAGGGAGAAGGTGAAGATGGCTACTAAGACAATCGTTGAGGTACAACATGGCGAGTCAGAGGTTGAGACATTTTCACTACCCTCTGAATATGTTACAGAAACTACTTATCTGTGGAGCATCAAATAAAATTCCTGGGAATTAAAATCAGACAGAGGTTCAAAGATGGAATTCGAGAAAGCGGGGCAAAAAAAGAAAAGGTAAAGGCAGAGGAAGACATCTTCCTTTAATAAAAAAGTTTGCAGTACTGCAGAGTAAGAATGGGAAAGGAAGCTCAGTATTAGAAAAGTCAGAAAGCAGGTTTCTTCTGTAAGGTGGGGGCTCAATAATTAGAAGTCACAGTGCAGAGACACAGATTTCTATTTAGTAAATCACACATAAACACAATGGACCTCAAAATTTGGACAAATGCGCTCCTGGAATTGCTCTGTCAAGATTTTTGTGATGAACATAAAGGAGCATTCATGCTACTATATTGGATACAGGTTTCCTCTAGAATATTGTGTGCAGTTCTTGTCACCCTAGAATAGATCAGCTCAACCTGGGAAAAAGAAAGGTTTCCAGGACAAAAAGCAAATGAAGAGGCTATTTTATGTGAACAGAGTAAAAGAGATTGCCTTGTTTAGCCAAGAAGAAAGTTAAGAATGCTATGCTTTCTGTCTCTGAATAAATCAAGGGGCAAAACCAACACGGCAGGAGGAGTTACTCAATCTAGAAAGATAATGATAGCTCGAGAACAAATTGTTAAAATAGACAAGACAGAATCTTACGTTAGAAGTTAAAGGACCACCAGCAAAGTATGGTTTTGAACAAGAATATGTCAGCAAAGTTATAGTGGCTGGGGTTCACTGGTACAGGGATCATTTCCGGACCTAGCTCCTACAGCTTATCTTTGAAGGGGGAGATACAGCTCAGCTGAATTCCTGAGAAACTTCTTGAAGGCATGATTTGATTTTCTCAGGTGCTAACAGTCTGGTAACATTCACAAGATTAACACAATTCAGTAACTACATGTTTTTCTATCCTTAAAATTAGCAAAATACCACTAAAACCAGCACCAAAACCATCTTTGGTGAAATCAAGCTCTTGGTCCTAGCAATACTGTTAACAGGGAGATAGATTTACATGCAGATCCAGCTATGCTCTTTGTTTTTTGCAGAGTCAAAAACTGGTTCCCCCATGCACAGATGCTACCAGAAACAGCTTGATGACTTCAATGTTCTACATCAGAATGTCATCAGTTTTCCTGGGGTCAATGACTATTCCTAGCACACAAAATACTTCCCCAGTCTTTGAAATTACACACAATATACTGCTTGTCACAGAATTATCCTGTTCAGTGTGGCCTGCTCTACATGCAGGTATATAGCATGCTTTTTGTTTAAATGATGACACAATAAGCAATGATGATTCAATGAAATAATGTCAAATGTTCCATAAAGTCAATAGGCTTGAAAATGGAAAAAATATTACTAGAGTGAATGACTCTAAGGCAGAGTAAATACATTCCTTTTATTAGTTGTTTACAGTTGTGGCAATAACAGGGGTGTGCTATAATGTTGTATATGTTTATTTGCTGCATGGAAGATGTATTGCCACAAGCTATTTGCAGCTGACAGTCCCAGCAAAACAACATTTGTAATGCAAAATCAGCATATAAAGGGGCTCATCCTCATCAAGTATGCAACAAGGCATGACAACTCAATAAAATATAGCGACACTCTCAGTAAATGTCAGATCTGTCTGCCTCTTGACTGATTATGATCTGTACTCATACATGCTTGTGCACCTGTACTGGGTCATTTTTTTGATGGTATCTCTCTAAGATTCATGTTTTGCAGAAGATTTGGTTCAGCAGGATAAAGCCAAGAAGATAACAAGGGACATACTAAGGAGGGCTATCAGCTGACCCTGTTTTAGTTCTTCTTTGCCACACTATAAGAGACATCTACTCCAAAGAACTGCATGCATCAGCTACACACAGAAACTCAAAAACCTGTAACTTAAGAACATACATCTTCCCACTAATAAACAGTGTACTACTTAATAGTTGCTTTTTGACTTAATAGTCTGGTGAAGAGTGAAGGATTTACATGAGGTGATTCAGTAAGTCAGTTCCGGAACCAGAAGAAGAAGAAAGCAATCCTAATTAATAAGTCACAATTATAATGATTACACTCCAGAAATTTAATAGGAACATTTTACAGTGCATGTAGTGAAGAAAGTTGATTTAAATTCCAAGCCTGGTACAGTGAAAATGCTTTGGCATTTCCATGCTAAAAGAAGGATTCACACATCTGGAGTACCAAGGACAGAGGTTTTCAAGAACACAATGATTCAGAATTGACAGGCTTTGTATAGAGCCTTGATTTCAGGTCATTCTTCTCTTCAGCCAAATGATTTATAGGTGTTTGTGATACCACTTCTATTGCAGGTCTTACTCCCTCTGTTTTAACATTCACCATCACAACTTCAATGCATCTTGGGGGGCAGAGTCTGGAAACAGAGTAGGTAGCACAGATACGGCCTTGATCCTGAGAAATTCTCATCACATCTAACCCTTAGGTTTTCAGATAAAAGCAGAGTTGAACTCTGGACTGGCCAGAGTCACTTATAACACATGCATTTCTATTTTTTCTGAGAGAAATTTCAATTAAAACTAATTTCTGAAAGAGTAAATTGCTTTTTTCATTTTAAAACTATTCTATTTTCATTGAACTCTTCTGCCCAGCATAAGCATGCACATGCTCAGAACTTAAGCTATTCAATCTTTCATTAACTTTCTAAACATCTAGGTACCAAACACCCAAAGTTATTGTTTTGCTGTAGAAGCCTGATACTTGATATCTGGGTAACTACTGTCAACACATTGAAGATCTGGAAGAGAACAACAGGTACTTTGTAATCTTTCCTTTAATCACTTTACTTACAAGTAAAGCCACATGCTTAGCCTTGTAGCCATAAAACTGGTGATAGCCATTCCTTCATGTTTAGAGTTCCTATATTACTCCAGGCAGCAAAAAAGTTTCAATAAAATGGATGTTCTCTCAGGGATAAATGGTCCCAAGTAATTTTCAGACACAAATATAAGCTTGCAATGTTCAACTCTCTGGACAAGAAAAGGAAAAAAAAACCTAAATGATGAATTCAATTATATGGTATAGCTCCCTGTCTCTATTCACTGGGTGAGGATAATGAGAACCAATTCAGCGGCAAAAATCCTACTTTACAGCAGTAGCAGAAGGGACTTGGAGGAATAGGGGAAATATCTTGTTAGAAGCTATTAGACAAGGTATAGTCTCCAGCTGATCCTGGAGAGTATCCAAAAGGAAAGATCTGACAACAAAGATCTGATTCCAAGTTCAGATGCACAACTTTCATCATATTAAACAGCCAGTGTATATTTGGAGTGATAAAACATTAGTTTTAAAGAATACTTAGCAATTTTTGATCCCTGAATACTGGACTTAATCACCTTTAAAGTGTCCACTTTATACAAGCCATGCAAGAATGTAAGCTTTTGCTGAAAAAAAACAATGAATTATTATTTCCAAAAGTTACCAAGACTTTGTTTTTTTTTGTGTACCTATGACGCTCTTGTGAGATTGAAGATAGAACTTTCATAGGTGACTGTTATTTTCATTATATATGATACACGTTTAAACATTTCCTGAATCACTTTTCTTTCTAAAGAGACACATTGTTAGAAGGTATATTTTTATCTTACTGCAATTTTCTTTTCATTAATAACACTGGGAACGCTGTGTAACAACCTGGCATTTACTGCATTTATTATTTTTCTTTTTGCCATGGCAAACTAAATTGTATATGAGCTCATGTGAAAGCAAATGTAGATTTTAGAAATAAGAGTCCTACAATTACCATTCAGAAACTTGGATTTAGTTAATTAGGTAACTGGGAGTATCTTACTGATTACAGATACATTGAAAAGTGCTTCTATATATGTGCTTCTTCCATGGAATGGTGTAATTATCAGTGGCAATGCAAAACAGGGTGTCTAGTGCATAGAGAACCTGAGAGAAAGAACTTGTTAGTCCCAACTATTAATACTCAATAAAAGTCCAACTGTGAAGATTTCTTGCTTTTACTTTTAAGGGATCAAACTTGCAGCTAGACTAACACCCTAATCCAAAGTGATCAGGAGGTTGGGCAGTGATTTTTGTGTGAGGGAACACAAAAATTGGAGTGGTACAGACGACCTTCCAAAACATGACAAGAATCAAAGGCCTTGGAAGGGCAGAACTGTCCTTCCTCTGAGGTGTAATGCACATCCACTCCTCAGATGGACATCCCAGCTTGTCCCCCTGGATCTACATCAGAGCTACCTCTAGTGAGGCAGCAAACTAGCGCACTACCTGACGTAGCAGACTACAAGAGAAATGTGGATCACATGCTGTAGGCTGAGCAGCCCTTCTTGCAGCCTCTGCTGCCACCCTTCCTTTTCCCTCTTTCCAGAATGAGTCTAGCAGGAGCTAAAGGATGTGCTGCAAAGGCGACTGGATGCTCTTTGCTCTGCTGAGAATAAGACTGCTTTGGAGTCTGTAACAGAGCAAAGGGATGGAAAAGGCAGTTTCCCTTTATTTCAACATCTTCTATAACTTTGCAGACTTTTCCTCTACAAGCCAGGAAAACGTTTCCTTCTTATCTTAGCAAGGATACAGCCTCTCTGAGCAGTTACAACAGATGTTAAGTAACAAAATTCTCTAGAAAATTAGACAAGTCAGTAATAAATCTGTTATTCTGTTCAGTAAAGAGCAGAGTATGAAGGATGAAACATGAGTTACACAATTTTTTGATGAAATTATTTAATATTTTTAATTTTTACTGTCATATCTTTCAATTAAAGTTGTATCTTTCCATGAGGAATTACAATGATTTGATAGTTGGCTTGTGGTCTTATTTCTAACTCTTCTGTCTGCTTTTCATATTAGCTGATGCACTGATGAGTATTACACTTATAAAATTATATGACATGGATTCTACCATTGCATTACGTCAGCGGAACAGACCCTGAGCCAGCTCTGTTACAGCCAAAAGTAAGAAGAAATGGCTTCCACATTTAATTCATTGAATTGATGTGACAAGCACCTATTTAACCAACTGTGGTGCTAACTGTAGTGCAAAAGAGCTTGAAGTAGATAGATAAGCTAAATTAGTTATATTTTATAGAGACTGGTGTATGGCTAGAATTACTTATAATACAGAATTTGGAAAATGCTATACTCCACTGCATCAGCACTAATTTGTAACACCCTCGTAGCTAATGCTCAAGATTTGCATCTCTGAATATGTGTGAAAATGAGAGCAAGTTAGGTTCATTTTTTTTGCAGAAGGGCTTATTGAAAGGCTTCATAGCACAGAGAGGAGAACAACCATGAGCAGCCCCATATCAGGTCTGCTCTCAAACAGCCATTAACTACTGCTCCCACATAAAAAGGACCAGCAAGGATCATAAATTAGGACCAAAAGTATTTCAGTCACACTACCTGGCTCTTAGAATTGCAGTTAAAGAAAATGCCAGTGGGATGACATTTACATGGTTGAGAACCGTATCAAGGTTCTCCTAACCCTGGGAGGTCAAAATGCACTGCTGTTCTCTACTCTTCCTGCAGTTAGGACACAGCTTCACTTTGCCAGTTGAATAGGAGAAAGGGGTTTAAACGGATTTTGTCTTCTGCCATGCCAAGCTGCTCATATTTGTCTGTATAGAAAAGCTGAGATAATCTGTGATAATTTGACTATTTGCGGGCTTTACTGCAAACACAAGGTGTGAAATGACCCATGTTAAAAATAAAAGCCTTCAAACAACCCTTGGGTTGTTTTTTAACTTATACCTGCATACATCTGCCACTTGGCTAGCTGTCAGATAATTACATACACACACTACTGCCCAGCAGTCTCTGAAGAGTTTTAACCTGAGTTATGATGCTTGTCCTTCACACAGAAGGCAATAGAAAGAACATTTTACTGAGGAAAACTGTCTCAAAACCTGCTAGATGCCTTCTCTCCTACTTTGACAGCACAAGTGATTAGCTGCCATAAATAGTGCTTCCAACTATGTTAGCTCCCTGTTTACAAAGTAATTAACTGAAGAGAAGACAGCAGCCATTAGCTAACACCCATTTTGTAACAATACACTTATTGGATACTAGTAAATGATTAGTAATATTCACTGTGTGCTCCTAAAATCTCAGAGCAAACAGCCGGGGCTACAAAAGGAAGACATGAAGTTTGTGTCACTGAATTTTAGCTTTGACCTTGATCACATATGAATAAATTTGAAGTTCTGCTCTCAACACTTTGACTCTTTGGGGGAATATGCTACTAAAGCATTTGAAATATGTAGAGCAACTCAAGCCAGAATGACACAGATGCACTAACTTCCACTGATAGTTTAAGAAAGATGCTGAGATCAACAGAACTTCAAGAAACTCTTTTATGACTATGCAGTGAGTATTGATGTTCCCAGATATGCCAGGAACAAGCACAAATCATGACAAAGTTTATTAGTTTATTTTGAGCAATGCAAAATGACTTCTGGTATAGAAAATTTGTGCAACTGAGAAGTGTTAACCTTCTTGATCTTTTGCTCATGTGGCCTGGGGAATACTAATCATCGGAGAAGTTCAAGCAGTCATTTTAAGCCATTACAGTTGGACATCACTTATTTTGAACTTCAGAAACTGTTATGGCTGCTGACATGGCTTAACTGCTTTTTCAAGTGTGCACTGTCCACGCAGGAACCACAAGTAGCACACAACACTCCATTATGCTGTGCATCTCCTGTAGACTATCTCAGTAAGAGAGGAGGAGAAAGGGCCACCAAGTTACTCAGGAGAAATAGCGCCTTCTGTAACTATCACAATATTACTAGGGGTGCCTAGGGATGTTTAAAAGGGAGAAAAAAGGAAAAGAAACCTGCAGCATAGAGGCCATCATCTAACATGGGTCAAAGGAAATAATACTGAGCCTACTGAAGTCTTCCAACACAGGGACAAAGTCTCATGAGACACACAGAAACATAACAGGAGACTGATGAAAAAAAAAAACCCAGTAGAACAGAAAGGTGTGGAGATGAGGAAAACCTAAACTCCACAGGGAGCAGATCAGTGGAATGAAAGAGAAAAACAAAATCCCAGGCTATTGCACACTGCTGAGAGATCAGAGATAAAGGGAAAAAAAAAAGTGATGTGCAGAGGGTTCTAAGAAAGGAGAGAAATACAGGCGTGAAAGATGCACCGTTAAGTCTGTGTGAGAAATGAGGAGAAAAGGGAAAAAGAAGATAGAAGGACCCCCCCAGAATGAGTAAGGATTGAGACGGCATTATTAGGACAACGAGATAGGGAATGGCAGGCAAGGGGAAATAATGAAGAGCTCTACTGATCATCCAGAAAGACACCAGAAGAGAGGCAGACAGTGGAAAAAAGCTGTGCTGGGAAGAAGTAGGGCGACGATATAGTTTGTTTTCTGAAACCTCATACATTTTGCTCAAACTGTTACTGCTTTATTTAATTTCTCTTCTTTTTCTTCTGACTCCAGAAACTCCTTGAAAACGAACTTTCAAAGTACATATATGCCTCTAATTCAACTTTAGAAACTCATTTTCCTATGTACCGTAGATAATTTCCACAGTATTTTGTTGAATGAAATGCTGTTTCTACAGCAATCAATAGGCAGAATTTGAAAGAGTCATTCCAGACACTTGGCTGCACCATATGGAGCATACCCTGTGCTGCCAGAGCTGCAGGAGAAAGGACATCTCTGTGGCTGCCAATCCTGGAGCTACAATAAATTATGCTGGCTCACATGTAACTCCAGGGCCAAGCTTTACTGAAAGAAATTGATGATAAACTGCAGTTTTCAATTCTCACCTTAGTCTGCAAGAAAGAACATACATATGGCCAGTAAGCCGTCACAGCTAAGAAAGCAGAAATTAAGCAAGAACACGTAAGTGATGCTACAGGGCTGATACCAGCTACAAAAAGTTAAAAATGAGTAAAAGAAATCATGAAGAATTCCAGGAAATGAGTACTGATATTACAAGTTACTAAAACCCTAAGAGAATAAGCAGAGAGAGAGAAGAGAAAAGCTGCAGCAGAAGGATAACACCTTCCATGAGGCCACTGGTCCTTCCCCATTGGGCTGAAGACTGTGCGGCCAGCAGGGATTCAGTAGATGACAGCACTAAAGGTATGACCACATTAATGCTCAACTGGACAACCAGTCTAGCTCAGGCCACAGCTCTGTCCTGTAGATAAATAATTGTGCATTCCAAGGTTTTGTGTGCATATGAACTTGCCCTGAAATCTCCAAGCTCGGTACAGGATTCCCAAATAGAGCGAGACAAAAATTTGAGGGAAACTCATGGGAATCATGCAGCAATCTGGGATTTGATCAAATTTCCTTATTATTTTAAGAAATAATACTTTTTTCTTTACTATTTGGATAGCTGAAAAATAAAGCATTGTTTTGTTAAATTCAGTTAATATTGTTTAAATGCATCTGACTACAAAAAATAGACTTGGCCAAGAATCATTTCCTCTGCAATTTTAGGAAAAAAATGTTTATCATTCATTGATTTGAATTTATCCACTATGTTTAGCTGGATGTCTTCAGCACACAGAATAAATTTTTTCATGAATGGTCTGTGAATTGAAGATCACTGCTATATTCCAATGCTCTCCATAACATAACTGCAATTTAATTCTCCTTCTTCCAGCACCTATTCTATATCTAACCTATGCCTGTCACAGTCTAGAAATATAAAGACATTTTACTTCCCAGATGGACCCAGCAGGGCAACAGATTTTGTTGCCTCCTGTTCTTCTGTGTGCTCACATAAATGGTAGTTGAACAAGAAACCTAACTGCCAACTGCATGCTCGACTCAATGCTGTAGAACTCTAAGAGGCACTAACATGTTTGGTAAATGCCTCCAATCTAAACAGAAAAACTAGAATACAATTCCCTCCCCCCCAAGAGTTCAGCATTATGACTGTATAGAGATAGGCAGAAAAAGTTTCAGCACTATTTTCTATTTATAGAACAAAATGATTTTGCTTTCCACCTAAACATTTTTGCATCTGAGTAGTACCTGATTTCTGATGACATTTTTGCACTTGCATGAGGAAGGCTAAACGTCCAGTGGTAACAGTACAACACGTAACATCATTGAGCTGGACATGCTGTCATGATTCATGGGCAGACTCTAATTTATGAGGCCACAAGTAAGGAAGTTTGTAAATCGCATGCCAGTCATTTGCTTACCAAGCAGATAGTTGTGACCTCTCAGAAAAAGAGTAGTCACACACACAGGAAACTGCAATGTGCATTCTGTGTTAGATTTTCAAAGAAAAGTTTGAGATCCACATATTATATTAACCATACACAAATATTGAAACGAAAGGAGATTTTTAAAAGTTAAACTAAATCATGATAGTTCTCTTTTGGTCTCACAATTTATATGAAATCTTGTTTAGAAATACTAAGTGAAAAGAAAATAGTCTGAATAGTCTGCCACTACTGTATCCACTCTTTTTTTGCAATGCAGCTTTTTGAGCTATTGCCCTTTCCTTCCTCCCTCTTCCCTTTTGTATGATCTGCCCTTAGTTCAGGTCATGAAAGATTCTGGTTCTACATGTTTACAGCCTCCTTATTAAAAAATATGCTTGGACTTAATCCCAAAAGCTGGGTATCCCAAACAATAACATGCAAGAATAGTCTGAGTGAGATACCCTAGGCTGACACAAAGGGCTGTAACGTTGCTGGGGTTATGCCACACCTTTTTAAAAACTCGAGGTGCATCATGGCAAAGACTGAAATTCCATCTCAGAGATTAGTTTTGGGAGGGGAAGTTGGTTTGACATCTAAATGAAAACATGTCCACAAGTGTGTAACTTCAATTGTGCTTACTGGCACATTGTTAGAGAAGAAATAGAACTGTCAAACAGAAGTGGGTTACCTCATCTCATACAACAGTAATATTAATGGCAGCAGGACAAACACATTCTTGGAAAGGCAATGTGAGTCGTGGTTCAAATCTCTTTACTAGAGATCAGTCTTAGCAAACTAAAGAAGGCGTGGACTGTTTCCCTTTATAAGAACTTTTCTCTATTGGTTATTCTATCAGTTTTAGTAAAGATTCATCAAAATTAGTGACTCAAAATCATGCTTTTCATCAACTGTGATCTTGAAATACAGTTTATGTGAGAACTGGGAGAGAAACCTTAAGTAAAAAGTGAAGTTGAGTGGAGAACCCTAAGAAATATGAACTCTTCAGAAACACAGCAAGTCACTGAAAGAAGTTCAAGGAAGAATTTTATATAAAGGAAAACTGAGCTCCTGAAATGAAACAAGATAAAAAACCCAATTTACTTTAATCTTGCAAGTTAAGGGCACTGACTTTACTTTAAGCAATCTATATTTAAAAAGATATGCGATAAACACCAATTCCGTTATCAGATGAAGATGGAGTTATCAGCTAAAGATTAAATTCTCAGTTACAGAAATTTACAGAATGCTACACTCCTAAAAATAATACATCTTCTGGAAGTTATCTGCTTCATATGAAAAACTAAGAACAAGGAGATTTAATAGATTTGATTATGCTGAGGCAAACATGTTGCTTTAAACCATTTGTGGAATTGCTCATCCAAAGCCAGATGGTAAAGGGGATCAAAGTCTCAAAAACTGAAAAAGATCACTACACAGCTTAAACTTATAGAAAGCTATTAAAATGTGAAGAAAACAGAATGAAACTGGACCAGATTGTTAATTCTGAAAACAACAGAATGTAACATTACTCTGGGTTAGTGAAAAAAAAGAAACCCAGGGTAACACAAGAGGAAAAAAAAAAAAAGTAGCAAAAGTACTATGGAGAAATCTGTATAATAAAACCAGAATGAATCTGAGGCAAGACTGATAGAAGCAAAAGAAGACCTAAGCAGAGTCCTTGGCTTTGAACACTTGCTGTAGCTGCAAGCAGCAAATCAGTTCTGCAAAAGCCGTCAAGAGAAGCAAAACCTTATAAAAGACAGGGATATATGCCTGCTCTGCACAGTGACAAAGACTTTTTTCCATCCACTCTGAAGCCCGCTGTGATATTTCTGCACCCTGTTCTTAACAGTTTTCCAAACCTTTAGGTATGCTGCAGATGCGCTCCTTTCTCTCTTCCTTCAACCTCGTCTGGAAAAGCCTCTCCCTTGGCTGAGCTTTTCCTTTGCTGAAAGCAACTGAGTAATCTTTACAGAAGGTCTGCATGACCCAGTACAACAACCAGAAGTAGGCAAACAGTTGGCTTCCTTCTTTGCTGTGCAGTCACATATTTTAAGAAATGTAACAGACTATAACACACAGCAGATAGTAAACAAATAGGACATGTGCGCTATGCATGAAAATAAGTGAAAGGGGAAGAACAAAATTCCCAAGGAGTTAACGTATTATGTTGTAAAAATAATATTATTGATTTCTGAGGTGTGCAAAACCAGAACAAGAATTATGACTGGTGTCTGACACTGTGCTTTAAAATACAGTAGAAGAAACTTCCGCTCGAAGATGCCCAAAATAATGCAGATTAGTTTTTCCATACTAGGAAAAAAATTGAATTGTGGTTTTAAATCATCAGTTCTAACGTCAATTATTACAACTTGATTAGAAAATAATGTTGCTGAACATTTTGTTTCAGGTACAAAATATCTATTTGCAAGATATGACATACCAGTGGAAATAAAGGCAGAAAGAATATAACAATCTGACCGTTAAGAATGTAAAATGCTAGCAAGAGAGCATGTTTTTAAAGGTTATCTGAAGTCCAGGGTATCACAGTGCTTCAGCCTATGGAAAATAATGATTGACAATTGTTGAAAAAGGCTTTTAAAAATGTGGGTAATCAATAGCGTATCTGTATATGATGTGATTATAGATCAGACAATCACCCTCAGAACCAGAGTTATCAGACATGAAACCTTGTTTAAGAGCAAGTTTAGAATTTTGTAGTCAAGAACCGAGTGTTTTTCTCAACTACAGATCTGCCGAGGCAAACACAGCACCCGTAAACTTTCTATAAACGCCTTACAAAAATCAAAACACACACACATCTTGATATACCAACCTTGCAGGCATGTGACGATTTATACAAGAGCAACAACAGGAAAAGGGATGAAACAGCTGTATTACCACAGCAGTTTCATTGAGACAATTATTCATCAAAGACATGTCTGTAAAAAGTTAGGACAAACTTGTGGTTTTTTTACTTTTGTGAAATAAAAACCTGAGAAAGATTCTGAACTTCCAAGATTCAAAACAAAACCAACGGCTGAAAAGCAAGTACTTCGGAAAATACCAAGGGATTGGAGCAATGCAGGACTAACTTGCAAAGTCTGACAGCTTTTGATACACATGTGTATTGCCAAGGTTTTGATTCCCCCTTCCTCTTCCCCCCCTATGAGAGGGAGAGAATTACAGGCCTTTTAAGAAGCCTGCAACAACCCTTGAACAATCTAGATCAAACCAGTTGCTACAGATTGGTGTTATTGTAAAGGGAGACAGAACTCCCTTTTCTCACATGTTTTTCTTTAAGGGTTTGTTATCCTACTCGTTATATGAAAAACTGAGCTGTACACTCCGATCTCTCACTAATAGCCTCACATTTACATTGCATTTTGAGGTATGGAGAAAGCACTGCACAACATAACTAGAGAAATAAAAATACCTTTTACGCAGGACAGCACTAATAAAACCAGATTTTCCTGAAGGAGACAATTTCTTCCTTGGAATACAAAGAAGAAACAGATGTATTTTTTTTATATATAAACAAAACTTCTGAATGCTCAAGGAGCCTTGATAACTGTCCTGCTTTGGTAGCTAACCTTTTGAGTCCCTTAGTCTGATTAACCTCTGTTCCCAACCAAGCTGACTGCCTTGGTCAACTACAATTGGTAAAAATACCAATTTTTAGGTATAATGTATGCATTTTGGTTTATACTTTAAGTAGGTTTCTGAGTGTTGCCATACCTAATGATAAATAACACTCTAGAAGAGACATAAAGCTCCTGTACCATTTTTTTCACTGAACTGTAGCAAAAGAGATCAGGATGAGGTAGATATGGGAGGTACATCCTTCTACGATTTGTCTGGAGCTATCTGCTGTTACACGGCAGTTCTCGTGGCTGTGAATTTCTACAAAAATAACTATGTCTGAACAAGAGTTTATTCCAAAGTCGAGGGCAACAAGCATGCTGAAAGTGTTTTTTCTTTATTCCTCAGACTTGGAGATTATCCATGCAGAGTGTATACCAGTAAAGATAGATTCTTGTGCTCTTTTTTCTTAATGGAGCTATAATTTGTGCACTTTTAGCAATGGGTTTTAAAAAATTTTAAAGTGTATTTTCATGTTTCTATTAAATCTTCCTCAGTAGATGAGCATGGTTTGGCTGTGTATAGGTAGTATAGGAATAGGAATACTTTTATGCTTTTACCAGCTTCCTAAGTTTTAGATTTACAGCTCATTTTTCTTCCTTTGGACCTGTTCTTCTGTCTTTCTATTAGTTCTTCCTTGGTTTGAACTTTGGTCTTTCTGTTCCTTCTCTCCCCTTTCCTCCTAGTATTTATTTACTTAAATATTGACAATGAAGATAACATTAATTTAGGACTTAAAACAGAAGAAGCATTCCAATCACTTGACTTGAACTCATCCAAAGCCTAGGCATTTGCTCAAAAACGTTACAGGACAGAGAAGAGCATTTAGAAGTAAATCCAGGTCTTCTGAACGGTTTCCTACAATACTTAGCTGTACTCATTCATTGATACTTTTCTGTAAGACTTTTAGTGTAACCTTTTGAAATGTTTAAGATAATTTTAATTTCTCTAAGCAAGTAATTCAACTGTTTTAAGGAATGTCAGTTAAATCATACATCTGAAATTATCAGCAGAGCTTCTTGATTAAATTAAATGACTCCTAAATCACACATAAGAGTACTTTCTTAAAGTAATTTAAGAGTAATTTCTGCCGTATATTTATGCTACTTTTGCAGCCTAGAAATTCTGAAAAAGGTCATTGGCAATATTCTTCTTTATCAGAGACCCTTAAAATATAAATGCATATTTTTTGTCACTCAGCTTTAAAGCACTGTAAAATGTGACACTGAATTGTACACAAATGGCACCTTAGCACCTCAAATCACCCAACGCTGCAGGTCTGTAATAGAACCTCATCACATCTGGAGTCAGCAAATGCTTCACAACATGCTACTTCCAGCAGTTTATTACAAGCACTAACTACTTGTCCCAGCGTCCCTGGTAACTGACCCCTAGGAAAAGCACGGCCACTGTAAGAGCTTTATTTCAGAGCTTTCCAAACGTCATTTCCCAGCTTCCATTATTGTCGTGGTTTAAGCCCAGCCAGTAACTCAGAACCACACAGCCGTTCGCTCACTCCCCTCCCCTTCTCCCCCCAACTCCCAGAGGGATGGGGAGGAGAATCGTAAGAATGTAACTTCCACGGGTTGAGATAAGAACAGCCCAGTAACTAAGGTATAACACAAACCACTGCTGCTACCACCAATAATAATAATGATAAGGGAAATAACTGAAAACATCAGTGTTGTCAGCGCTGTTCGCAGGCCGAAAGTCAAAACCACAGCACTGCACCAGCTACTAAGAAGGAGAAAATTGACTGCTACTGCTGAGCCCAGGACAATTATTTCATTGCCATTATTTTATTGTGAGCGATACAGACCTTTTCAAAACAATCTGAACCACCTCTGTCCCCCATTCTTCTTCAAAACATGATGTATTCATTTCACTTTTTAACATTTTTTCAGTTTTTAGCAAAGTGTTCATTTAAAACGTGTGCAGTGTCTGGAGTAAATTACAAAGGTAAAAGGGCATTTCAAGATGACTGAAAATGCACCTACCAAGCTTTTTCTTTTTCTCTTTTCCAGGTTGTTTTGCTGAAAAGGTGGTTAGGACATCTTATTTTAAAGGCAAATATTGTTGTGATTGTTTGGTTTGTTTGGGATTTTTGTTTGCTTGATTGGTTTGGTTTTTTATATGTTTCAGTGTAGGTTTTGTGTTCCCATCATTCTGCACTCAGAGATCTTAGAATCATGAATATCTCTTGATGAAATTCAGAGCTGCACTTATAAATATGAGATCTGGTTATGTGACATACTAAACTGGCTATACGTTTACTTATATTTTTACCAATTATTTTATAGTAGATGAACACTGCACTACAGCATACCACTACAGTGGCTGCAATTAAAAAAGCAAGTTTCATTTTGGAGCACACAATCAGGATTCCCATGGGAGGAAGCCAAATCAGAAGATGTGCTCCAGCCATTGGTGGGTATTCAGTACTAGAGACTAGGCTAGACTTCTAACAACTTGGTAGCAAGTACAGTAGAACAACAGAGGACCTGTAGAATAAAAATGATGATGAGGACTCAACATCTGTGTAATGTGTTTCAGTGATTTTTATTCTGGAACAGGTAACCTACCTAATCTGAACTAGTGGTATCTATGGAAGTGAGAAAAGCACCACATTTGGTTGGAAATCCAAAGCAGGCGGTAGTAATTTCCTATGTCTTCTCTAGTATAGTTTTCCTTCTTGAAAACAGAAGTTACCCTTCTGAGAGCACATCAGCATGCAGCTGGTCCCCAAGTGACTACCGTTCCATTCAGCGTTACTTTCGAGTTTTACTTGCATCTTTGCACTTTTGCCGTGTTGTCAAACATAACATTAGAATCAGGGTAGGCTAGCTGCAGGAAAAAGAACAGTTTCAGTGTAGAAGACAGGATTAAAAGGAGAGATTTCATTTGCCTATAGATGTAAAGCACTGTTTCTGCTGAAGTGCTGAGGCTACAAAGAAAGCAGTACTCCCAGGATACCATTCCATGACACATTTGGAAAGCTTGTGCTGAAATATCCTATTCCATCAAAGCCAAAATACTTTCACTTTCATAAATCTCTTCACAAAGGGTAATATGAATAAGACTTGCTTGACTTGCAGCAATCCAGGATGACACATTATGCCCTGGATCAGGCAAGAATTTCAACATCTCCCAGAGCTCAAGTCAGTATCTAAGACTCCAGGTTATAATCACACACACATACTTCTATTTCTCTTGAGCACTGTTCTTCACATGGAAACACTGTCAACTTCAGCAGGCTCTAGAGATAAGTCACTTCCATTGAGCAGGGACTGACATCTCAGGAATACCCTAATTATAACAAGGTTTTGCATGTTATATTTAAGAGACATTTCTGTATAATCATTTACTAGTTGAGACAATAAGGAATATAATTAATAGTTAAATGGAAAGATTTCTACAATTTGTAATTCCCTAATTGCTATTTTTGATTTCTAACTGAACATCAAAATGTCATAATCTAGTGGCACCAAACACAGAACACTTAAAATGTCAGCGAGGGAAGAAAATTACTTTAGAAAAGGGGTTCAAGAAGTACAGATCTGTGATTTAAAATGTACAATACCTCATGGTATGAACTGCATTATGCAGGATCAGCTCTTTTCAGTGCTATATAGTCAAGATTAGAGACTGCAAATCACCTATTTCAGAACCACAGCTCTCCACTTCCCCTGCTGAGATGTCAGATTGGCTTGGGCTAAATTTGATGGCAAGTGTTCCAGGTCCTGTCTGTCAGGTTCTCCCATGTTTAATGAGCAGCATACTTTTTGATGAAAATACTGTGTAAACAATGAAACGGCACATGTTTCTGCAATATTTTCAGTCAGAGCAGGGTTTAGGACATTTAGGCAGGCCTGCAAAACCCTGCTGTGTCCCTAGAACATAATTGGTTCCTGAGAGCAGCAGCGTGTATTAGGCACAGTAAAGCAGTTTAGAAAGGTCTTTCAGTAAGCCTTTTATAAATGCAATGCATTCATTTTTATATGAAGCCTGTGGCTCCAGTGGGCGGGCTATAAGAAGGAGTTGCCTAAACTCATGCTTGTTTTTATTTCCTATAAGTAACACCATCTCACTGTAGGTACAGTGAAACAGTACAACTACTTAGGACAAAAGAATACACAAAGACCACCAAATATACTTTTGTGCATGGATATATAGTCATGTTCTAAATCACCACTCCTAAAAGTCACCACTTTGAAGGATATCTGTAGCATAAAAGTTTCCAGGCATCAAAGAAGGGAAACCCACAGCTACTGAAAAGATTATATTTTCAAGAACAACAGGTTGATCAGCTAGTAGCGTGTGAGAATCTCTCTCCTGGCCTTGGTAACTTAATGTATCTAGTGAGTTATGGATTTTAGGTTATTTTGCAGCTTCACAGCAGCTGGGTTAGTCCCCGGCTTCCCAGCTGAGGTTACAAACAACACAGAAAATAACAGCAATTTGCGATACAGGCAGTCAGTATTTATCCCTGTTTCCCCCCATCTTCCCAAAACACCCATGCATACTACTAGTATCAAGCCTTCTCAGATCTATTCTCAAACAGATCTACCTAGATCTATTTAAAGTGGCTTAATTAACACAGTTTAATGTGCTCAATTGACACTACAGTAGCACAAGCATTTCTTTATCACTATACCTACTTATTAGCCTAGAGTAGAGAGCACTGAATTTACTGTATGATATGTATACTGTAGCACATGATTTTAATGTTGAAAAGGTTCATCACACATTTTGGAGAACTGAACTTTAGACTATCGAGTAACAGGCCAATGCACTGGACAGATTAATTCTTTTAAAAGCAGTGTTCACAAAGAAGCTATAGAAAAAAGAATTTGCTTTGGGGAAAAAAAAATCAATAAGAAAAAGAGTAAATACCACAGATCTACTTCCAGCTAATGTCTTTAGCTAAATTAGCAAAACACTTATATCAGGACCATGGATAAGTAGCAAAAAGATTAAGTTCTGAAATGACAGACCAGTTGATCAAAATTAGCTGAAAAGAAAACAATTTTTGCAGGAAGTAAACCCACCATATCATGAGAATGTGTTACCACGTCAAAGAATACAGATGTTGCTGGAGAGAAAATTAGCACAGCTGTTTTTCTGCTCAAATCACTGTCCTTTACTATGAATATGCACTTTGCAAATGGTCAGAAAGGAATCCCAGGGCATCTGCTCTGCAGCTATTTCTGCACTGTTTCAGTCTTATCCATGAGCAGGGAAATTTGGTCTCATCATAGCCTTTTTCTGTTTGAAAGGATTGGCTTTCACTGTGGGGGAAAAGAAATCTCTCTTGTTAAATAAGAACATCCATCATAGTTTAAACAGAATTTCAGGAATGACAGGTACCTTATTTAGATAAGGTGACACATTACTGCTTCCTTTTTCCTCCTTTTTCTTATACAGTAAGATCTATATGGAGAGTAAATTACTCTATCATGCCAAGTGAGTTTTAAAGTCAAGGCCCATTTTTTGAGTTTCCTATTCCACATCCTCTTGAATTCCTCATCTAGCCGTTTGAAGGACATCTGAAGTGGATTTCTGGTTCCACTGCTCTTAGTATCAAATATTTCTGTTGGCTATGCTGAGTGATAAGGCTTACTGAAATCCCTTTTCCTAGGAGAAGGTTACTGGCAGGAACTGTATTGCTACTGAATTGCTGTTGCTGGTTGTTAGAATAGGGGCTTCAAAAAAATGAAGCAACTATAAATATCACCAATTTAAAATACTTTTTACATGCCTTCCAGATTGTTTCAAATTGTTTCATTTAAGACTGAAAGAGATTATTGCACTGAATAGAAATTAAGAAATTAATATTTCTTTGAAGCTGTTATTGCCATGACTGTGTCAGAATGTGCCAGTCCATTTGAGCACTGACCCGTGCACTGTGGAGCAAGGGGTACATGCGCCTTGAGCACAGGATTTAGTCACAAAGTAGGGCAATGCAGCACTAGCTACAGGACTTCCTTGTTCTCCAATCTGACGAGTTCATAATTTCTCTATTTTAACAGCTATTTTTCAGATGAGCTCCTAATCATGACATAGATGGGAAACGCTGGAAAGCACACAAACCGATACTGTCACTGATTCCAGGAATACAAACTATTAAAATGGGCCAGTTATACAGCATACATCCCTATGTGTGGGAGAGCCGGGAATAAAATGGATCCTGGTGGAAAAGACTACCTTACCTGGCAGGCTTCACAGACACTTTGTTTGTAATCCTGTGCGCAACTTGACCCCTGCTTACTACAATGGGTACTAGTGTGCGACTCAGCATGCTTGAAAATGTAAACAGGAAAAGCATAGTAAAATGAACTTTAAAAGGAAAATTACAAAAAATGGACTCAGCATTATATGCATCCATAAAAATATGAAGAGTTACACTTGTTGCTCCACTACTAAAAGCAAAGTTATTACTCTGAGGACTGAAACAGAAATACAACCGTTCCATAAAGCTTTGATGAAAGAATTACTCAAGGTCCCTAAATGTAATTTATGGAGGGTAGCTAAGGATGGGGAGAAGACTGAGAATTAAATACTACTTCAAACAAGAATTTAGCTGCAGACTAAGCACACCTCTGTAAGCACCATGCCAGTTTAGAGAAGTACCACGCTGATGTAAAGTCCCTGAGTTGCTATTAATGGAGTCCACAGCCCCTTCTCATCTGGTTTATCTTCAAGTGAACCTATATGAACGTCTTCAGAGCTATGAAAAATACCTCTCAATAGTTCTCTGGTGCTTTCCACAAAAATCCTTCATACATCCTTTAGGAGCAATTCCCTTCATCTGAGTACAATTTACTCACAGGACAAAAATCAATTTTTATCAATACTCTGCAAACGGGCACATGGACTGGAAAGGAGATAATACAGATACATGAAAGATCCAGGTAACCAGAAGCAGGAGAAATATTTAGATGAAAAATAAAGGCTTTGCATCTTATTGATAGTGCCCACAATACAGAGGCAGGAAAAGCAGTCACGCTGAATATACATGCCATTATGCAGAAGGAACAGATACTCATGAAGTACAGGGTAAAAAGTATATGGATCCAAAAAGCTGGAGTGACAGAAAGCACAAGTCAGCAATTTTCAGAGAATGAAAGATGAGGTACCCGAGTCACAATGTAAGCTGCGGAATGAATCCTGACTTGTAATAAAGAATCTGGTTAACTGAGTGAGTTTGCAAGAGCTTAGGGAATGAGCAGAGGTAGGCATTTGTTTTGTGTTTTCTGGCTGTCAAAATTATTTTCTCATATGTCTGCTGTGACCATCCTGCACTCATGTAACCTGCGAGCATGAGCAATATGAGCACTAGTATGGAAGGACTAGGGATAAGGACACATTTGAAGTTGTGTTTAAATAGAATGAAGTTCCAAGTATCTACGCACATTTTTTATTGCTCATATGTGCACCTCAGACTTCACTGGAATGGGTCTTAAAACAGCCAGCACCCCTCTTGGAAAGATTCAGTTTCTGCTTGCCGGACCTACAAAATGAATCATGTACGGTATGTCAGAAGCTTGCTAAGCCTTTGGCCAAAGCAAGACACACTGTGCAGGTGAAGAGGACACTTACAGACAGTGGGAAGCACTGAGAGAACTGATAAAGATGATAGCAGCAGGGGGGGCCAAAAGGGTTAAAAACTTGATAGAAAAGATGAGAAGGATGGATGTCAAGGGATACAGAAGCACAAACTTTTCTAGGAAGACTTCAGCACATCAATTATAGCTGACAATTAACACCCCTACTCAGTCAGTCAACCTACAGTAATTTCACAAGCTGCACACACCACGTACACCTCCCATGGCAGGATAAAAGGGAGAGAGAAATAAAGAAATAGGTAGTAAATTATTTTTGCACCTTGTTACTGCTGGCCTTCCCTTGCCCTGTTTATCATCAGTCCTAACAGTGAAAGAGACTGCTGGAAGAATCGGAGCAATCCCAGGCACAGCTACAGGTTGGGCAGAGAAGAGACTCAGAGCAGCCCTGTGGAGAAGGACTTGGGGG